>BQNB010128772.1:0-19225 GCA_026074375.1 Tanacetum coccineum
ATACATGGAATAAATGATGCTATAAAATAGGCGTTATTTGATGTCATCAACAACTTTCGTGATTTACACTTTAGCCGGTTCGGACCCGAAAGGGGTAAAAATCTCGTTTCAAAATCTAATCAGAAGGTAAAATGCTGCAGAAAAATGTTTAGGTTTTGCCAACCTTAAAATAACCATAACTCCTTTGTTATAAGTCAGATTTTCGCGTTCTTTATATCAAAATCGTCAGAACATCACCTATCATATTCTACCTTGCTAAAACATTTTTAATTCACTCTAAACCTATCGAACAATTTTTGACAGCAAGCATATATATCTGAAAGCAACTCAAAACATCACCACAACTTCACAATACCTCAAATCTAACCTAATCCCCATCAACTACTTAATCCAACAACAAAAACCACTAACTAAATCTCACCTTCTTTACCTCAACACCATTCTAATCCATTTATCGTAGTTCTAATCACAATAGACTTATAAAACAAACATAATAACAACATATTTTTATAAAATTTATTTGTTTAACTTTCAAAACATGACATAACACATGGGTTCTTAAGAATTCAAGAACAAAACATGAAATAACCAAAAATGAATGTAATAGGTTTAAGCTTTACTTACAAATAAGAGGGATAAGCTAAGAATTGTAAAAACATGAAAAGCCTCAAATAATATTGAAACCCTAGAAACCTCAATCCTTGATTAACCCTTGAAATTGGATGAATTAAACCCTTGGAACACCTTAGAAACCCTTAAACATGACATTGGAATGCTTGAATTATGTCAAAATCAAAGTTGATGAAACCCTATTGGTGGGTTTTTGAGCCGAGACCAAGAAAGAAAGGGAGGAAAAGATGTGTGTTTTGCAGAAATTATAACAAATGGACTAGAACTAACACATGAAGCTTTAACTTGAATATATTTTCTTCTCAACAATTTTTGTATGAAAATGGTATTATAGTTGTTGATGGTGGCGTCACATTTGGGAGAGCACAGAAGGTGGATGAACTTTGATAACTATGAAAATGAAATTGTGTAGTAGTGGGATGGATCCAAGGAAATCAAGGCATGCAAAATGCCATAACTAGTGTCTCACTAACCTCAAAATACTTACACATAAGAGGGTTAGTCACCACATGGGGTAATATCCATGTGGTGGACGAAATTTATGATAGGGATGGGGTTTTTAGATAATTTTTGTACAAAATTTAAAATAAGTGGGTAGTTTTGGGGCCAACAGGTGTAAACGTAAAATATAACAAGAGTTTAGGCGGAACCACGAAGTGAAAACGTAAATAATAAAAATAAAATTATATCATATGGGATACTTTTCTGAAATAATAAATTACGCAGAGCATATAGACGGATATTAATTCTAAAGTAGGGTTCACGCTTAACTATGAACGAGAATTAACTAATCGGGTAAAACGGTAAAAAGCAAATTTTTACTCAACAGTAAAAATAGTGATAAAAATATGAATTAAATATCGACCTGAATTTTACGAAGTGCTACAGAAAATTAGCATGACTTGTTCATGAACCATTAAGCCACTTTGATATAATTCACAATTTACAACTACGTTTTCTTATCAAAGTTAAATAATTTATTCAAATCTTGTGTTTAATTGATAACGTACATAAGATATACTCTCTCCGTTTAAATTTGTTTGTCAAGTTTTGATTTTTATAGTATTTTTTAAAGTTTGTAATAATATTTTTAAATAAGGGTAATATAGTAAACTTGATTAAACTTCTCTATTTATTTTTAGTAGTGGACAATTAAATTGAGACATCACAAAAATAAAACATGAACAATAATAATGAGACGGATGAAGTAATATATTTATGGGATAATTACATAGAAATGTATCAAACTTGTCACTTTTTGTAGTTCTATGTACCCTACTATTTTTTTTTGCAGTTCCATGTATCCTACTTTTGAATTGGGTCAGTTATGTGTACTCGATGACTTAGAAACATGCTAGTGCCTATGTGGCACAGGTTTTTTCCATGTAGGCGTAAATAATGTTTTCTTCCAATACATATACAAAACAAAGTTATGTATATATGTTGTACTCTGCGCGAGCGCTTATCAGAGGTTTGTATACGACAATTTGGTATGCTGAACGAAGATGACGTTGTTGAGTCACCAACCCACCACCGATCGGCCCACCAAAGCCGCCACACAACAACAACACCAAGTTCTTAACCTTAAATCACCATCATACAGCTACCCAACGCCACCTCACCCGCCTGCATCTATTCCTCCTACCGGATATATACATACATATACAATCATGCTTTCGAAAATACCGCTAAGAGAAATTATGTAAAATAAACCGCCGATAACATCTATTGTCATCCTCATTTTCATTGATCTTTCTCACATTCTTTCATGTATCGTCCTTCAATCATAAGATTTTGGAATCACCGCGTTCCACCACAAGCATGCGCTCCATAACCACCGTAACTATCAATTGAGTCTTAAAATTGTGTTATCTACTGCGAATTTTGACCACTTTCGTCCAAAAGACGACCCTCTCCGGTCAAGTCCTCGTATGCCTGTCCCGATTTCACCATTTGTTGTTACTGCTTTATCAATTGTGAAAATCATTAACGCCTCGATTAATTAAATTCTAATTAAGAAACACTTTATGTCCTAAAATATCAAGATCTCTTTAAGATATCAAAATCTGAAATTATATCACCTTGATTGACGAAAACCTACGATAATATATGACAAGTAATCCCATCACGAAACTGAAATCCAGTAGCCGCTACGTGGGTTGTATTACATGTGATGTTTTTATTATTGATCGTAACAGACAAAACTTGATCGTAACAGACAAACGAATGAGAAAAAAAGGTTGGTTCCCACCTCTCCGTATGCAAACTCATTCATAAGGCTAAATATAAATAACTATCATGATATTATCTTGCAACATGTTTATATAAAGAGTGGTAGTGGTTTCGTGTTTAGATTTGGGTTTTGTTTATTTTGATTACCGATTTTGATATAAGGTTTCGTTTCGGTTTTGATTTTGGATTTTATTTGAGTGTTGATTTTGATTTAGGATTTTTAACTTAAAGAGTGGTGGTGGCAGCAGGTGAAGGGGGGTGGTGGTGGTGGCTGCTATGGTGGGGAGGGGTGAAGATGAAAGAGATGTTGGGGAATGAGTTTTAAAAGATGTGGTGGAATTATATATATTGATTTAGCAAAAAAAATAAAAATAAAATAAAATGGTAACCTGTAACCTTCTTGGCCGGTTACCGAGTACACGTAACTGACCCAACTCAAAAGTAGTATACATGGAACTGCAAAAAAAATAATAGGGTACATAGAACTACAAAAAGTGACAAGTTAGATGCATTTCTATGTTATTATCCCTATATTTATTTGGTTATGAAAGAAACTTGTAACATTGGGTGGCATGTGAGTAGTTTAAAAAGTTTTTATAAATCTCATTTTTACTTTCATGTGCAGTTGGCTACAACAAGATATTTGGTTCGATTGTGACGTTTACACAACGAGAAAATCAAAACAAAACAAAACTAACAAATTAATTTGATAAAACTTGTATGGAAATCAATATTTAGAAATGATACCATCTGATTAGTTACATTTTGCAGTGATTCTTTGTATGTCTAAACCAAATATTAAAATCAAAATTTTAAATCATTTCACTGCTTGATTTTATACTTTTACCAAACAATTTAATATGTTTTTTATTCATTTTCTTTGTTATTACGTTTTTTACTGTTTTTTTATTCTTCGTGCCAAAAACCTCTATAAGAAAAGGCATATATAAAATTATGAACTCTAACAAATATGCCGTTTATATGATTGCCAAAACATAAACATTTAATTTTAGAGTGTAATTGTCTAATAAATAAAATATAAAATAAAGTTTTTCTATCTTGTGTCCTAAGGGCATATGATAAGAAGACAAAAAATACATAAAAAGTAAACAGAGTCTCACAGAAAAATACAGGGATCCACATTTTGTGATTCCATGTGTATTTTTCTGTAAGACATTTTGTACTTTTTATCTTCTTATCACGTGCCTCTAAAAGATTAGATAGAAAAACCCAATAAAATAATATATATACATAACACTTTCACCGTTTTGTCGTTTCAAATAGTTTTAGAATTTGGCTTAGCATTGTGGGTCAGTGTCACGTTACATAATTTTATATGGAATCCACGTGTCTATATCCTAATGGATTCATATAAGACCTCATCCAAGTAGTCAAAATCTCAAACACCCATTGGCCAGAATCATATCCAGATTATCCAGAAAAATGCATGACAAAGATAAGGTGTTAAAGGCCATCACACATTATTTTCTACATTTCATTTAAAATTGTACACAAAAAAGGGTCCAAACACAAACAACATAACAAAACAATGGCTCAAGGTGTGGCATCAATGGCTGGTCTACGTGGTTCTTCTCTAGCTGTTTTGACCCCGGTTGGGAACACCCGTGTTGGTGTCACCCGAACAGGGCTTGTCGTTAGAGCCCAACAGGGTGAAAGTGAGACTAGCCGTAGAGCTGTGTTGGGGCTCATTGCCACTGGGCTAGCCTCGGGTTCTTTTGTTCAGGCTGTGCTTGCCGATGCCAAACCGATCAAGCTCGGCCCACCTCCCCCACTCTCTGGTGGACTTCGTAAGTCACCACCAATGTTTTCTTCTTACCCTCTATACAAAATTTGAATGAAACTTATGTTTAGTCATTAGCCAATTAAGAAAACTACTTTAATTTTGCCCCTATTTTGCTCTTTGGTACATATATTTTTCTGGATTGGTCAGTTCTGTTGATTCATTGTCTTTTGTAAGTAAAGTCTTGCATTATTTGATGGAAATCTGCTGATAATAAAGATAGAATACGAGAAAATACTAAATTTATATGCGGGTACGTAACATCTCTTAGACCAATTTAGCTTTTAAGGTATAGAATTTCTATGTTTGCTCAACATAAAATGTCTTTGTTATTCATAAGATCTCTTAACGATCATAAGTTTAGATGAAGGGGTTATCAATATGATAAATTATCATTTTTGGATATTTAAAAAGTTATTCATACTTATAAACTTCTTTAGAAAATCGAAAAGACCTTAATTAACTTCGATACCCTTGATTAAGGAAAAGTGTATAACAACCTTCTAAAAACTACATTTTCATGCCTTTTCCTTAAAGATCAAATAAGTTCATATGGTATAATGTTTTCCCAAAAGAAAACTTTGGTGTGCTTATATTTGTCAATATTAATATTTTATGTTGATCCTATCAGCGTGTATGCAACTCGCTAAATAAACTAAGTAAACTACATTACTTTGGTGCTATTGCTATGGTGAAAGACCTTGTTTAATTATCTGTCGTTACTAAAAGAAATAAAACTCATGTAACTTGTATGGGTGAAATGTGTCTTGGCAGCCGGAACTGAAAACTCTGATGAGGCAAGAGACCTCGATTTGCCATTAAAGAATCGCTTCTTCCTCCAGCCATTGTCACCAACAGAGGCTGCGGCACGTGCAAAAGAATCAGCCAAAGAAATACTAAACGTGAAAGGATTCATTGACAAAAAGGCATGGCCATATGTTCAGAACGATCTTCGTTTGAGGTCAGAGTACCTACGTTTTGACCTCAACACGATCATTGCTTCCAAGTCAAAGGACGAAAAGAAGCAACTCAAAGATCTCACTGGCAAACTTTTCCAAAACATGGCTGATGTATGTTTTTGCCTCATTCTAGAATGTTTTGCACACTCACAATACTGTTTCACTTAGTTGTGTCAAAAATATCATTCTAAGCAAACCTATAACTTTCAAGTAAAAGTTGTATGTTAAACGTAATGATGGTAGATTGGTCATTTAAATAAAATCTTGGTTTCTAAAACTAAACTAATTTCTGATTAAGAACTATAGGTAAATGCAGCTGAGTTTTGACATATATTTTATCTTTTGTTGGATTCCGTTCTAAATTTTTTTTTTGTTGGATTAGTTGGATCACGCCGCAAAGATCAAAAGCTCCGCGGATGCAGAGAAGAGTTACGCAGCAGCTGTATCTAGTCTTAATGATGTTCTTTCAAAGCTCGGTTAAGTTGAAGTTTGTTTGTTAATGTGATGAAAATATGTTGTTATTTTTCCAATTGACAAGATACTTTGTTGGACTGCATATTTAGTATCATAACTAAAATATATGATAAAACGATATCAAACTATAGATGCGTACAACTATCTAGAGGTGTGATCGAGCCGCATCGAGTACTAGAGTTGAGCAAGTACGGACAAGTTCAAGCTCGACTCAAGTCAACTACTAAAAACTGTTAAATTAAAGGGTAAATTACACCGTTCGTCCCTATGGTTAGACCCGATTGCGGATTCAGTCCCTAGATAACGGGGGTCGATGTCGTTAGTCTTTTTTTGTCACTGTTGTTACCCGTTTGGTCCTTCGAGCCCCGTTATACGTTACGGGTGTTAGTTTGACTTTTCAACGATGAGCATTTTAGTAATTTCAATTTTTTCATTATTTCACCATTTGTCCCTAACTCAGAATTCGAAACAGTAACCATTACTGAGGGCAAATTTTGTCTTTATCCAATGGCACCGTTAGTCCCTTAAGTCATTTTTGTCTTCATTTGCAATAAATAGTCAACGTACTTTGTATATAATTGATCTCAATAATCACACTCTCAACACAAATTACAACCATCACACTCATGAATCTGAACTTTCTATTCACCACCACCATCGTTATTATCATTTTTCTCAAATTAAAATCTTATAAACAAATTCTTTTTACACAACTCTTTCCAACACAAATGACAACCATCACACTCATGAATCTGAACTATCTATCCACCACCACCACGACAACCACCACCACCACCACCACCACAATTATTACCATTTTTCTCAAATTAAAATCTTATAAACAAATTCTTTTAACACAACTCTTTCCAAACCCATATTTAAAACTAAACACTCACTTTTAATTTTCTACGTCACCACTCTTCTTCGACTTCCACCGTCACCACCATACCCACCATCACCATTGCCGTCACTATTAAACACCCTACCCACCACCTCCGTCGCTGTCATTAATAAACAACCTGCCTGGCATTTTTATGTTTAAATTCATTTATTTTCTAATATCATCCATTAAAAAGCGTAACATTACCTTGAAAATTTTAATAGTCTACATGGTAGTCCAAGAATATCGTTTTCTGAGTTCTTTTCTGTATATCTTATACGTTTCACTAAAAAATTCCTTTCAATTAATTGATATTTCCATTTTCCTGTTATGACATTTCATTTCACATACATAAAAGTATAGATTATAATAATAGAATAACATAAGTATAAATCTAACTTAAAGACGTCAAATTAGTGGGAAACAAACCAAATATGGCCATATACATGAGTAACTACCAACTAATATATTATTAGTAATTTGTTACAAATGTTTTACAGTAACATGTGTGACATTTGTGAAGTATTACTTAACATGTGTGACATTTGTGAAGTATTACTAAATAGAAAAGTGTTACAGTACTATCAAATTTATAACACTAGGAAACCCACAAGGTGTGCGCACAGCCCAAGAGAGGTCGTGCATCCTTTTAATCATGAGCCAAAATATGTACCATGTAGGCCGAGTTGCTAATTTGTTGTATGTTAACGTTATGAAGATAGATATAGGGATAGTAGTACCAAAGTAGTATATGTAGTAGCAAAAAGTTGAAAGACAACCTCTTCTCTCTTTCTAAAACCAATCCACAACTCTCTCTGTATATGATATTGTTGGAAACCTGCACACTTTTATTAGTATAAATCGAATAACATTAACAAGTAAATTAATCGAATGAATTAACAGATAATTAAAGCAGTAAAGGAACGAGGTCGTGTTTAACACGATTCCCCGTCTGTTTCCTAGGGTACAATGTCCAAAGCTGTTGTACAGCCGGACTCGACAACTTGCCTGAAAGATCACGGGAAAAGACGAGTGTTTCTGATCGATGAAACTGCTGGAAAGACTGCTCAAAAGCTGTTGTGTATGGTTTATTTGGAGTTCGTTTTCTGTGCATCCCAAAAAATGAATGAGAAGAGTTCAATATATAGGTAAACCCTATCTTGGTCAACAAGCCAATGATAGTTGCTGAAATTCAGTCGGGTCTATCTATCTACACGTTTTGAACTTTTAATGTTTATCTTAAACTTAATCAGAAAGTTTTTTATATTCTGGAAACTAAAACTAGCAGCAAAAAGATAGGCGCGTAGGCGAACCACCGAAGCTGCATTCGTGTCCGCAGGTCGCGCAGGCTCGCATGAGTTCAGTGGAACCGAACCCATCTTGGCCCAAAAACCCATTTTTTGCACCCCCCCCCCCCGGCGTGCGTAGGCGTGGGGAGCATAAACCCCACAAAGGAATTTAGAGGTCACTACAAAAGGTTCCTTATAAACCCATTCCCACTTCACACTTTGGGCGATGTGGGATAGTTTTTGTTTCCCAGATTTTGTGTTCCACGTGCCTCATTTTGAGACACGATATCTCATTCATCTTAACTCCACTTTGGATATACTTTAGCTCGTTGCGAAGCTCTCATAGAGGAGAACACAAAGCCCCACTCTAATACAAAGATATATAACATCTACCTATGTTAAATGGTGTCCAAAGTTTGTAAAACCTCACTTTGCAAACCATATTTTTCCAACAATCCCCTACATGAATGGAGATCGGTCAAAAACACCCGAAAATTTCGGCAAAATTTCTGCGGTTAAGTCTTGCATATGATAGGTGGTGTTGACCTTTGAACCTTCCTTGTTGAGATGCCATTAGTCTCCTAGGTCTGAGTAGCTGCGATGTCTTGATCAACACCGCGGTTTAGTAGCGACAATACCCCACTCACACAGGACTCTCCCTGACCTTTATGTCCTAGTCTTCTCAGTCGTGCCGTCATGGTCATGAGCACTAGCCTGGTTCTGCAAGAGCTCTTAGGAATTGCGCCTCTACAATTCCCTTCGAAGTGACTCTACTTCTCTCTCACATAGGTGATTTCAACTTGAATCATTAGAAACATATACTTTTAGATTTCATCTTGAATCTTTATGCTTTATGATTTCATCCTGAACCATTAAAGCAATATGTTTTACCTCTCAACAAGTCACGTTATGTTATAGGAATGGGCTGGAGGGTTACAAGATAAGTAACTCCCCCACATTGACGTGACTTCCCCTACATTTCTATGATTAGGTTGTCCTATTGAACCTAGATCTTGGGATCTCCAGTCAACTAGGTTAGGTTTTCCTTCATAGAAACTCATTCCTTCAAGGGCTTTAGTCCCATTCCTTTAGACGACTTATAACTACCTCTTGCTTAAGCCTTTTGTACGGATCCGCGTATGTTATCCTTTGCCGCACATAGTCAATTGAGATAAATCCAGTTGAGAGTAGTTGTGTATCGAGTTATGTCGACGACGGATATTTTATGTCTGGTCCTTTCATTATACATTGTACTTTTAGATCTCTTCCCTATGGCCAATTTACTTGTACAATGATATATACTAATGGCCGTTACCGGTTTAGACCACTTTGGTATGTTCTCCGCATTTATCTAACGCGATAAATTCTGATTCCATCGTGGACTTAGTATAACAGTTTGCTTGGAAGACTTCCAAGATTTAGCGGCCCTCCTACTAGTGTAAAACACAAATCCACTAGTCGATCTAGGAATCCATTATGTCAGTTTATCCAATTTGTCACTGTTATCCCTCGATAACAGCAGGATGTCTGTCATAATGCAGTCCATAATCACGACTGTATCTCAAATAATGAAGTACCCTCGTTATAGCTTTCCAATGTGCATAACTTGGATTACTCGTATACCTACTTAGCCTACTAACTGCATATGCTAAGTCAGGTCGGGTACCTATCATCAAGTACATTAACATGCCAATAATCCTTGAATACTCTAATTGGGCAACACCTAAGCCTCTATTTTTAGATAGATGCATACTGGTGTCAATTGGAGTTCTAGCTTGGCCGGAATCCCCCGCATTATGAGTATTAAGAATTTTGTCCACGTAATGTGCTTGACTTAACACAAGTCCATTCTGAGTTTGTATGATCTTTATTCCAAGGATCACATCAGCCAAACCCATATCCTTCATGTCAAACTTTGATTTTAACATGTCTTTAGTGGATCTAATTATCTTGTCGTTACTGCCAACGATAAGCATATCATCGACATACAAACACAAAATTACATATCCACTACTTGTGTCCTTCACATACACACACTTGTCGCATTCATTAATTTTGAATCCATTTTCTAACATGGTGTGATCAAACTTTTGATGCCACTGTTTGGGAGCTTGCTTTAAGCCATACAACGACTTACAACGTTACAAAAAACCTTGCTCCTTTTGTCAGGAGCTATGAAACCCTCTGGTTGGTTCATATATATTTCTTCTTCTAAATCTCCGTTTAGAAATGCCGTTTTTACATTCATTTGGTGAATTTCCAAATTTCTTAATGCGGCCAAATATCAATTATCATTATACATCGAGGTTAATTCGCGTAACCGGCGAATAAGTTATAAAGTGTCTAGGACCCTTCACGTTGTCTAAACCCTTGGATTACCAATCTTGCTTTATATTTGTCAACGGTGCCATCAGCTTTCATCTTCTTCTTGAAGATCCATTTATAGCCTAGTGGTTTACAACCAGGAGGTAAATCCACGAGCTCCCACGTATGGTTTTGTAAAATAGATTCTATTTCACTTTTGATGGCTTCTCTCCATTGTTGCCCTTCCGAGGAAGTTACCGCTTCTCGGTAAGATGTGGGTTCATTTTCTACCATAAAAGAAACAAAATCGGGTCCAAACGATTTCTCGTTTCTTGCCCTTTTGCTTCTTCTTGGTTCAACTTCTTCCTCGGTTTGATCTTGTCTCTCATCTTGGAGATCATTATCATCTCGTTGTCTCTTATCTTGGACAACTTTGTCATCTAAACTAGATGAGCTTCCAGTTTCCTTTAATAAACAAGGAAATATGTGTTCAAAGAAGGAAGCATTCCTTGATTCCATTACTGTATTCTTTTGTATATCTGGATTTTTCGACTCATGTACAATGAAACGATAAGCACTGCTGTTCTTAGCATATCCAATGAATATACAATCCACAGATTTAGGTCCAATCTTTTGGGCCTTAGGTGCTGGCACAGCTACCTTGGCTAAACAGCCCCATACTCGTAAGTACTGATATGATGGTTTTCTTCCCATCCATAATTCATACGGGGTCTCTTCTTTATCCTTACGAGGTATCTTATTTAAAAGATATGTAGCCGTCAGAATGGCTTCCCCCCACATGTCCTGACTCATACCAGAACTAATCAACATGGCAGTAACCATTTCTTTCAAGGTACGGTTCTTCCTTTCGGCAATACCGTTTTGCTGAGGTGAATAGGGAGCAGTTGAAACTTGTTTATGTCTTTTCACTTCAGCATTAGGTGTCTAATTTCATGTTTCGCTCAAGCTCGGCGAATGGAGCCATCTGTATTCACCTCCTCTATCACTTCGTACAACCTTGATTTTCTGACCAAGTTGATTCTCAACTTCGGTTTTGTATAGAACAAACTTGTCTATAGCTTCATCTTTACTTTTCAACAAGTAAACATAGCAATATTTGTTTAAAAAACCCTTGGTACAATCATCATAAACGTGATATAGTACTTCATTGCCACACTTCGCTGGGTAGTGATTTCAAATCACATATGTCTGTGTGTATCATATCAAGTGGTTTGGTTTTTCGTTTAACCGTTTGAAAGATGATCTTGTAAGTTTGTCTTCAAACTCAAGTTTCACAGTTGTATTTTAGGGATCAATATGAAAGTTTGGTATGCTATTAAATTTAATTAAGCGACGCATCGAACTAAAATTTACATGTCCAAGACGACCATGTCACACATTAAAAGACTCAATCAAGTAAGCAGAAAAGTTCATTTTATTGATATCATTCTTGACCACCATTACATTGAGTTTAAACATAGCATTCACTGCATAACCTTACCAACATAACATTTGATTCTTAGACAATCAAACTTATCAGGACTTCAAAAACTAAACGATAACCAAATTGTTTAACAGCCAAACGGACACAAGTTCTTGCGAATCCCGGAATTCCAAGACATTAGTCAATTGAGCTCTTTCTCGGTTGTCATCTTCAAAATACATCTCCTTCACCCTGATATCCAGCAGTTGCAGAGTTGCCCCCATATACAGTTTTGTCCATTGGTCAACCGCTCTGAAGAGTGAAGCATCTCTTATCAGCACACACACTGACGAAGTTCGCCCCAGTATCATCCACTAACCACTGTTGTTAGTACTACCAGGTTAACCTCAGAGATCATGGCACACACGTTCAGACAACCATCGCAATCATGTCTACATTCTCATCCACCATATTCGCCTGACGTGGATTCACCCGCTTCGGCATCTTGCAATTAGCAGCACGGTGACGAGGCTGGTTACAGTTGTAGCAAGTCCCTTGGAACTTCTGCTTCACAATCCCAGCTTTAGGAGAAAGGTACTCAGACTTCCCTTTCCTCTTCTTGTCATTCTTCCTTTTGTCTTTCTTATTTCCCTTGGAATTAAACCTTGAAGATGACCCAGCATGCTCAACCATATTAGCTTTGGCAGAATCAGGTGTATAAGTGTCTTCTGAGCCAGCCTTTTGTTGTCCTCTCTCTTCATCGAAGACGAACAACCAAGCTCTTAACACTCATCTCCTTTGCTTATGCTTCAAGTAGTTTTGAATTCCCCATAAGTTGGATGGTAACTTTTCAATTATAGCAGCCACTTGAAAAGTTTCACTCAGAGTCATTCCCCTGCATGACTGGTCGTGTGTAGCAGACTGCAGGTCTTGAATTGACTTAAGAACGTTCTTTGATTCAACCATCTTGTAATCCAAAAACCGAGTCACCACGACTTCTTTTGTACCAGCATCCTCTGTTTTGTTTTGTATTTGCGTTCCAATGACTCCCATAATTCTTTGGCAGTCATGGTCTTGCAGTACACGTTATACAAAGGATCTATCAAACCATTCAGAACATAATTGTGGCACAAGAAGTCTGAATGTTTCCATGCTTCCATAGCTTGCACAGCCTGTGCATTAGAGGATTGACCTTCGGCAGGAGGTTCAACCTGAGGTGCAGTTTCTTTCAAGAACCGCGCAAGGCCTAAGGTGGTGAGATAGAAGAACATCTTCTGTTGCCACCTCTTAAATTCTGACCATTGAACTTTTCTGGTCTTTCTGCATGATTAGCACTGTGTTGGTAGCCGGACGCTCGGTTGGGATCACAAACAGTAGTCGCAGGAGGAGGGTTTGAGTTGTTAGTATCCTGAAAGATCACACACAAAACCGTTAGACAAAACAGGTAATCACTCTGGGGAATCTGCTTTGTACCGTATCTGGTTCTAGCGAAACTCAAGCATGGTTTCAGTGAAAAATAATATCGGTTTTTAATAGAACTCAATCTGGTTTCTATAACAAATTAATTAAAACGTTATGGATCTGTAAACTGCAGATTAAAATCTGTTTTTGTTACTTGATTTCCAACGAAACTCTATGTAGGTTTTGACAGAAACACTTTATAAGAAACTTGCTAACAATATTATATCGAATAATAAAAGCGTTTTAATTCTGTGTAAACAGAATCTGTTTTAAGACTGTTGGGAAACCTGCACACTTTTATTAGTATAAATCGAATAACATTAACAAGTAAATTAATCGAAAGAATTAACAGATAATTAAAGCAGTAAAGGAACGAGGCTCGTGTTTAACACGATTCCCTTAAAACAGATTCCCCGTCTATTTCCCAGGGTAGCAAACTTCCAAGTGTTGTACTGCGGACTCGACAACTTGCCTGAAAGATCACGGGAAAAGACGAGTGCATCTGATCGATGAAACTGCTGGAAAGGGATGCTCAAAAGCTGTTGTGTATGGTTTATTTGGAGTTCGTTTTCTGTGTGTCAAAAAATGAATGAGAAGGGTTTAATATATAGGTAAACCCTATCTTGGGGAATCCACCGTCCAAACAAGCCAATGATAGTTGCTGAAAATCAGCCGGGTCTATCTATACACGTTTTGAACTTTTAATGTTTATCTTAAACTTAATCAGAAAGTTTTTTATATTATGGAAGCAGCAAAAAGATAGGCGCGTAGGCGAACCACCGGAGCTGCATTCGTGTCCGCAGGTCGCGCGGGCTCGCATGAGTTCAGTGGAACCGAACCCATCTTAGGCGAACCACCGTGTCCGCAGGTCGCGCGGGCTCGCATGAGTTCAGTGGAACCGAACCCATCTTAGGCGAACCAACGGAGCTGCATTCGTGTCCGCAGGTCGCGCGGGCTCGCATGAGTTCAGTGGAACCGAACCCATCTTAGGCGAACCACCGGAGCTGCAATCGTGTCCGCAGGTCGCGCGGGCTCGCATGAGTTCAGTGGAACCGAACCCATCTTGGCCCAGAAGCTCTCATAGAGGAGAACACAAAGCCCCACTCTAATACAAAGATACATAACATCTACATATGTTAAACGGTGTTCAAAGTTTGCAAAACCTCACTTTGCAAAACCATATTTTTCCAATAGATATATCATTGTCTTTCTAATATATAAATCATGTGGTGTTTACGTGTCAACGAAACTACCAAGACACCAGTTAGTTCCGGATCTTAAACAAAGACAACCTTGTCTCATCTTTTATCGTTGAATGCCACCATACATCACCGTTCATTTCCCATTGCTAAATAATGAATCCTTTGGTTGGGGACAACGATCCCTTTTTGTTTCGAGATAAGTTTGAAACGTACACGCATGGTCATCCTGCATGTCGCCAAAAGTTGTTCGTCGGGGTAAAAGAACATCGATCTGTTGCGGATGCGCAACTAATGCCTAACGTCGTCACTCACCTTATGGTTGGGAATCGACCGTTCGTATTTACGTCAAGTGTTTCAGGCCACATATGGTCTTTGAGATTATTTGTAAGAAAAAAGGGCAACGAAGAAGAAGTATACTAAATGTGATTATTTTTAAACATTATTTGGAAAGTTGTGAACAATCAAGCATTTAGCTTGAGTGTGGATTGTGGAGAGTTGGTAAGTTATAAGGCTCATGATATAAATACCTTTCAAAAAAACCATTTGTACCCCCATTTTTTTTTATAATTTTATATATGTTATAAAACTGCAAACGGGGTGGAGTTTGGGGACCAACAGTGTAATTTACCCTAAATTAAATAAACATATACTCCTTCCGTCCTAAAATTATTGTCTCCCGACAAAAAACACACAGTTTAATAAAAGTGCATTTATTACTGATTTTTCTCTCTTACTTTTTGACAGAATGACACTTTTAACCTTAGCTAATTAATTAAAGTCTTCTTTAAAGTTTGTAATAATAATTTCAAACAAGGGTAATATAGTAAACTTTATCAAACTTCCCTATCTATTTTTTGTGGTGGACAATTAAATTGGGACGTCCCAAAAAGGAAACGTGAACAATAAAATTGGGACGGAGGGAGTACATGATTAATCTCGGGTAATCATATGATAATTAGAATATCAAAGTAAACTTACTTGATGGTGAAACCGACTGAAGATTAGGTCTAGATGAAGTCTTCATAACGTTAGGGTTAGTCGATTTCAATAGTGATGTCAATAATCTGATGGATGAATTTGTTACAAGTAATTGGTGTTTGATTGAGAGAATATGTTACTTGACAAGATACAATATGACCACTTGGGATTTATTGTTATGATAATTATTTCTATCAATAATTCTCATGTGTTAGTTATGGTAGATAACAGGCTTATTGCCCGCGCGTCGCGGCGAGGATTAACTTAATGCGCATACACGACCTTTATTTATCATGAACGTATCTAGAATACTAAAACATGAGCAGAACTTCTTATTCATTTATGTATAAGACGCTCACAAATTTTCAAAGTAATGTAAAACAAATAAGTTAAAGCCATATATAGAAATAGAATTTTGAATGACAATTATATCTCCATACTTTTTTGCATCAGCACATGCCGCAAGGCCGCATACCGCATGATCCACGTTGTATATCTTGAAAGTATTATTTACTACCTTTTCATTCTCAATTGCATCTGATACCTGCAAATAAAAGGGAACAGACCAAGTGAAGCTAAGGGCAAGAATACAAGAATACAAATAAATCAGCAAAAGCTTAAACAAAAATGATGGGCATTTATCATTTTAGGGTCATTGTATCATGTATGATATGTGTTCTCCGCTAGTTGGCCTCATTCCTGTTATTGCGTACCATTTAACCAATTCTAAGGCAACCATACTCTCATTTACTTAAAGATCAAATCAATAGTTCTTTACGATTGTAGTGTTGTAAAAAGTAATACGTCTAACACGCTATCGTTTGGAATCAAAAAGTTTAGGTACAATATTTGGCATGAGCTCACCACAAACCAATGCGTATAAAAGCACCGAATGTTATATAAAAGTAAGCAACATAAAATGAAGAGTGCGCTTACATGTATGGTCACGTGTTTTTCGTCCAAGAACAGTCCGACATTGCACAGGAGCGGTAGACGTAAAGCTTCCGCCAATATTATTTTAAGACAACAGATAGCAGGCCTACATGTGATCGGTAATGGACTCAAAATCGGCGCTAGACTCCCCAGGTATTGTTTTACCTGTACCATGTAATCAAAACATAACATAAATGCGAGTAAGTCATTTGTGTAAGGCCATTGAAACTGGTATGTTAACTAAAGAGAGTGATTTAGGAGACTTAAAAGCACAACTGACTCATTATATCTATTTGATCCGTTATTAAGATTGATTGTATACCACATGTTAACTCTATTTGTAAGTGGAAGATATATACCAAAAATTGGTAAATAAAGTTTTATTTTAAAATTCACTTTTATCTACTATGCACTGTTTAACCTTAAACATATCTTGCCTGTGTTTTTACCCTCAACGTAGACCAAATTCGTACATGTTTTCTTTTTTCTTTCTTGCCCTCAACTTTCAAATAGTTATTTTACTACCACCTTAATCGTGGAATGTCGGGGACAACTGCAGCGACAGGCCAGCTCAGGTCGCCATGCCGTCACCACCAAATACTTTGCCAAACCGCTCCACTATTCTCAACCTGCCCAAACCAATGAAAATCATAAATTAATAAAAAGAAGAAAAAAACACACTGACAACAAACCTGCATTCAATCTAAGAGTCTCAAGATAAAAGCTGAAACAAACATCCCTTTGGAAGTCGAAACCTATTTTTTATATATGTTAACTGAAGGGACTAAATTTTGAGTGTAGTCGCAATGTTAGTCCCGCATAAGAATAATACATACATGATGTTAGTACAACATAGCTGGTGGAGCAATGTATATGGAGGCTTAAAAAAAAGCGAATCTTGTTACCATTGGATGTACTCCTAGTATGTCCACCTGATTGAGATTAGCGACTGGGCTGCATGCGCAACACTTGGTGTTGACTTCTGGTTTCTATAAAAACAAGTACAAAAGTATTACAGTAGATGTTATTAAACAACCAATAAATTTATTGCATTGATAAGAGGCTTACGTTGACAACCACTTCCTTCTCGTCTACTGTTATATAATATATAGGTATACAGCTGCTGCCTGCATTAATATACATAGTCTGCCGAATGGATAGTGTTTCATATATACGAAAATATACAGTAATGTATAAATCAAACTAGTTCTCTTACAGTACGATGCTATTGCGACCTGTCCATCTGAATGAAGCTGGCGCTCAGGGAGAGCGCGCAATACCTGCCGCGTATTTGTGGTTCCTGAAAAAACAACTTTGAACCATTAGATATTGTTAAATATCCAACAAACGTACAACTCCATGAAGCTGATGCAGCATAACAAAGCAGAAAATTTCAGCTTCCAGTAGATGATGCTATTTCAACCCGTATACTTTTAAATGGCTCGACTGAGATTATAATTTATTCCTCACGGGGTAACGGGTTATAAGTCGCCAGAGTTGTTATAATGCTATAACGCACCCTCCTAAATCGTTTTGTATGTATATTGTAATAACATAGTTTTGCTACCATAGTTGATCATTAATAAAATATGGACAACCTTGACAAAAACAAAAGGTTGCTGGGACATTCCAATTAAATCTGTTTTGATCCACAGTAAAGACAAACTGTGTCCACCTGAATTTGTTTTACTAGTTACCCAGCCCAACCCATGTTTCCACCAATAGTTTCTAAGATGTACTACACTCGACCTAAATGACAAAAATTAGATAAGCTTAAGTATTCGTGGAGAATTAATCATGTGAAAGGTGAGAAAGATGGGAAAGTTGCTTTTTTAGTAGCATACTACACCAGATATAATGTAATCGTGAATGCTGTAAATATACATACCGTTCTATAGGCATGCAAAAGAGACTGCCATTGTGGATTTCAATCTTGAAGAATTAAAACCCCGATCTCTTCAGTTTCCAACATTGTCCTTCTACTATCCCTGACTTTATCACTGGTTTTATTCAATCTTTCTGTCGACATAAATAATCTTGCTTTTTGATATGCTGAAACCTGAGACATTGATCCTTTCTAAAGGCCTTACCTTAAATCTCCTATCATTTTCCTAGGCGATATTTTTGTACTTATATATCATAAGATTTGGAACCTATTATCATTTAGAGAAGTTTGTGTTAGCCTTAATTTATTGAGTCGAACAAGGAAGTTCGGTCACTCTCAGATGGAGCTTCGGCCTTTAATTAGTTAACGTTGTAATAGGAAAGTATCGGGAATCGGGCTCGATAGTTAATCTAATATTGTATATGTTTCGGGTTTAATCTTAAGCAAAACCCGAGCCTGGGTCCTAGTTAAATATCCCGCGCGTCATTTAACGCGACGAGGTATATAAACTCTTTTCTATTTAGAAAATAGTAAGTTGTTCAAAATATCCAATAATATCTTTTTTTCTAAATCTCTTTTTCTCTCATCTCTCTCTCTTCTTTCTCTCTCTACACCATCACCTCTCTTTCTTATTTTCTTGATTCGATCCGAGTGGTTCGGCATATGAAGTGTTACATGGGTTCCTACAATTGGTATCAGAGCTTCAAGGGTGGATTTGTGTTTGATTATTGTGGCTGATTAGCAAATTTCGTGCTTATTTTTTGTTCTAAAAAC
>BQNB010128773.1:0-11815 GCA_026074375.1 Tanacetum coccineum
CACCTCTGACTCGCCACCTTCTTTTCCTTTATTCATTTGATTTAGATCTGTTGCTTTAGTGGCAATGGTATGGTTATGTGGGTTTGAAATTTAAACCTATGTTTAGCTTTAAATTGGATTGAAGAAGATCTAGTGGAGGTGTATGTGTGCTTTTATTCTTTTATGTGTTTTGCCAAGAACTACTAGTATATATGCATCTGATGTGAAAGTTTTTGGAATGGTCATGATTTATGTTTTCTATTAATAATAATAATAATAATAATAATAATAATAATAATAATAATAATAATAATAATAATAGTAATGAATGAGAGGACATTTTAGTCATTGCAAAACATTATTCGAGGGTATTCTGGTCATTTTATGGTTTTTTAACGAGTCAAACCTGGTCAAACAAACGTTTGTACCAAAAGTGTTACGCGTCGATCTAAAACGGACTGAATCCATTACTTTTTCAACTATTGGACTAAAACCGTTATACCCGGTAAACCATAAGGACCAAAAATATAGTTAGCTCTAAAAATATCTTTAAAGTGTTTGATGAAATGTCTCAATAAATTTTTGTTACTTGTAGACTTTACAATTGTTAATTACATAAAATAAAGTTTTGGTAATTCTTATTAAGACCAATATTTTGGGATGAACTTTAATTCTACTATGTTAAAAATGACAATATTCATTAATTAGATCACGTTGTTCATCAATTTTTTTCTTAATTTTTTTTCTCTTTTTTTGTTATCATAACGTTCAAAACAATTAAATCATGTTTTTCATTAGTTTTTCTTTCGAATAACTTTTTTTTCTTATTATCACAATGTTCATCAATGAACAACATCACAATGTTTATCAGTTCTCTTTTTGAATAACTTTTCTTTTTTTGTTATCACAATGTTCATCAGTTCTTTTTATTGTTCTTTCGTTAGATCCCATTGTTCATCAGTTTTAAAAAAAAATTATCACAATGTTTGTTATTTTTCGTTGATGAACAACATCACAATGTTGTTTAGTTAGATCACGTTATTCATCAGTTTAAAAAAAACTTTTTCTTTTTTGGCTATTACAATGTTGATAAGCTAAGAGGAATTTTATCGACTTAAAAAGTTGATAAGGTACGGTGTTTAGATTTGCTTATGCTTGATAAAATGGTCTTTTGTTATATAAACCGACAAGTTATAACCGTGCAGGTGTACCACACAATAAGCCACGCAAAATCGGTATTATTAACCCTCCTAAATAATCCCATAAATTTAAGCTTACCAACTTTTTCAAGCTCAAACACAATGATGGGCCTATATTTTTCCTTTCAAATACGCTAACAAGATACAATTAAAATACGCTAATACAGACACCCTTTTTATAGCTAAACATTATAAACTTGATTATATATAACCAACTACATTTACACATATGTACAAGCTATTTATACACGAGCTCATTTGTTAACATCTGCATCCTTGTTTGCCAACAATGTTTCTTTTGATATACGTTCTTTCGCCTTCATTGCCTGAAAACAATATATAACATTTCAACCATACTCGTGACACAATAAAGAAAAACAATGTAGACAAATGCATTGAACAAACAGATCAAACCTGTTTTCGCCAATCAGTGAGTCCTGTTATCAATGACAGACTCGTCAACTGAATTATGGATCCAATCACAATCCCAATCCAAAGTCCCTTTGCTTTCAAATGTAAAGGGAACCCCAGTACAGCTGCTGCTGGGACGCCGAACAGATAAAATGCTAAAAGATTTACATATGCTCCAATATGTTGCCACCCACTTCCCCTGGCAACTCCTAAAACATGAACTTGAACTTTAGCAACAATCTCGCACTGTAATAAATAATGTGTAAAGAAGTGATGTTCACTGACCTGAAATTACAGCTTGTAGGCTATCTGTGATGATTGAAAGAGATATAAAAGGAGCCATTGATGCAACATAACTTACAACCGCCTTTTCGCTGCTATAAGCCTTTCCAAGAAACTGGTGACAGCTGAAAACAGTTGTGCTTACTATCATGGTTTCGATGATGGCTAGAAACATTGCCAAAAGAACAGCTAGCCGAGCTGCTTGTGGGTTCCCAGCCCCTAACTCATTTGAAACCCGAGTGCTATTTATGAAATAGGATTTAGAATAAGAGTTAGTTTAATAACAATGGAATGAAACTGGTGCATATCTTGGTGCGGGCATGAGTTTGTAATGCAGGAAAGTTACCTTGCAGTCGCTCCTATTCCATATGGTATAGTGAAGTGTAATGTGGATATTGTTAGGCTAGCCACAATAAATATTTCTGTATAAGTGATCAGGTTGCTATTATATTTCGCGACAGTTGTACATGAAGAGTAGAGATAACCAAAAAAGTACCATATCGAAAGAACTGATGTTTCGAGCTTCGGATTTGGTAATAAGCCGGAGATCAAGATAAGCACTTCGAGTGACCACCATTTGAGACTAAAAAGTATATGCATCATAAATATGCAGTGCAAGAAACAAAGACACAATAAGAAGATCCACATTTAAAATATATAGTTAGTTGGATGGTTTAGTTATCAAACGATGTGTTCAAGTGGTTGAAAAGAACATAACTAAAAGAAAGCATAGCGTGCTCTGTATGTCTCATTTCCTGAGACAAATGCCATATTTTTTTGTTTTCGGAAACGGGTCAACACATGTGGACCTTATTTCGTTCTTTATATCAAACACTTCGAGCTTACCAGACCATTATAGCCGATGGGATAGCAAACCGAAAGAACTCTTTCATACCAACGAGTGCGTCCTTGGAGATGGTCACACGGATATTCTCACACAACGGTGACATCTTGACATAAAATATGATTAATATCAGATAAGCCCAGTTTGACAAACTAAATGCCACTGCAGCACCAACGCTTCCCATATTCAACTTGAACACAAAACCACAACAAAGAGGAACATGGAAACATAGAACAAGCATAGAGCTCAAAAGCAATGGAAAAGTCAAGCTCTGGGATTGAAGTGATCGCACAAGGGGTTTAAGGATTGCACCTCCAAACAGGGCCGGAATGAGGCAGATCGCATATTTTCGGGCTTCTAGCGAGATTAAAGGGTCTTGGCTGATTCCAATTAATAATTTATCTAGGAATATCCAAGAGATGGAAACTGGTATGCAAACTAATAACAAGGTGTAGACTCTAATTTTGTTGCATTGTTTGGCTCCAAAAGCTTGCCCACACAGGGTCTCCAGTCCTCCCACTAATCCTGACTGTTTATTAAAATTGTAAGTATAAAAAATTGCATACGTACTTGTAATTATACCAATTATATATCACAACATGACCTATAGTGTATAATTTGATTAATAATATAAAGCATTAAAATATAAAACTTATTACTAATACCATACTTTGCCTCAGATTTTGTTTTTGAAAAAGTATTTATAAAACCCGAACTAGATAGTATTTGTTCCAGACTTCAAGTATTGTTAATCTTCTGTTTGGCAATATGTACATTTCCATTTTTGTCGCGAATAATTTTTTTTCCATGTTAATCATGAGACCAGAAATATATTTGGAAAGCAAAAACATATTTTATAAGAGAAAGAACTTACAAGTAGGCTGAAACCAGTAACATTTGTGACGGATGTGGCAATGGCAACACTAGCCAAAGATAGTTGATCAACATGCCCAACTATCGCTACCGTCACCATTTGCATCATATACTGTAAAACTGCCACCACCACCATTGGTCCCGCGATTAAGCTCATCTTCTTTATCTCACAGCTAATGTCCGTCCACCTTTCCGCCTCACGCCTTCTTTCAATGCCCACTTCCATCTATCTCTCTCAAAGAAAACTGCCTTTTGATCTCTATTTACATATAGAGAGTCTGGATACATAACAGTGTAAAGACAAGATAGAGGCGCAGTAAATTAAGGCGATATGATATTAATTTAATTTGAATACAGCGTGCAAGAAATACTTGGTAATACGTGAGAAACGCAAATCACCATGTTTGCACTAAGTTTTAATTAGAACAACCAGGGAGATAAATTAGCACTCTTTGATGACTCGTAGGAAGGATTTTTCTATGTATGATATATTTCAGGTATAATAAACAACAGTAAGGTTGTGTGACTAACTAACCAATTTATTGACCTCTGATAGTAATTCGATATATATGAACATCTATTCTTATTGTTTAGTTTTAACCATAAACCTTCCTCGTAATCCTCCTATTAAAATCAAGATGGGAGTGGTGTAACTATGCACTCCCCCTGCGACACCTATAATTTCCACACATAATTAACATAATCATAGATTAAAGTTAACAAAACTCTTGTGTGAATTTTAAATAAAGGGCGAAAAATCCTTAGGCACTTAGATATTTTAGGCACAGTTTGACTAAAATAACCACAATGTCAATTCTACCACCGCTGTGCAGAATATGACGAACCAAACACAAACTTTTCGTTCTTCTCGTAATGGCCTCCTCCAAGTTGTATGATTCCTTCTTCTCGAACCTCGGCTCTTGATACCACTTGTTGGGATATTACACCCACGACAAAGGATCACACAACAAATAACCAAACAATTAAGAACAACGAATAACAAACACAACACACAACTATTTGCCGGTTCGGCCCCTCAAGCCTAATCCACTAGAAAAACTTAATATAGATTTGTGATTACAAGATTGAGACGCTTCAACTCTCAAAAAAATACTCACAAAACTCTCTCACAAGTTTTTCTCACCTCTCTTTGGATTATGAAAATCCTACATAATCATCCTCTATTTATATAGGCTAAACACAATCTTTTCCTAATTTAAACGCATACTAAATTAGAAAATATTCTCTTTTTCTAATTTAAACACATACTAAATTAGAAAATATTCTCTTTTTCTAATTTAAACATATACTAAATTAGAAAATATACTCCTTGTTTTCCAAGGCTTCTCCAAAACATAATTAAGGTAATTTGAGTCATACCCTAATAAATCCTCCCTTTACTCAAAATCCCTAATACTTCATCTTTATCCGAGAAATGCACTCTTTTGTCGATATTCTTCTTCCTTTTATTACCTCCACAACAAGTCCTCCCTTGCAAAGCTTCCCTTTCCAAGTAACATAGATTATTCGGTATTTTCCGTTCTCGAATAACTAGTTGATCTCTCTTGTAAACCTTGCAAGTGTCTTTTCTTCCAACATAACGGTACCCACGGGACGTCAACACACCAAGTAAAAGAATATTCCTAGCCGCACCCGGAACATACTTCACATTCAAAGCGGTTTTCACACTTCCATCATGAAGCTTGAAACGTACACTCCCGACACCTTCAATCTTCATCATTTGCTTACTACCCACTTTGATTTCACCAAATTGTCCCTTGCCGTTCAACGTCTCAAACATAGCACGATCATTGCATATATGTGATGATTCTGCATTACCCACTTTGGTTTTTCCTCTCTTAAAATTCCATCCATTGGAGTTTCCGTCATAAGAAAGTCATCACTACCATTGTCAACTACATTCATCTCACCACCGTCGACTTTCTTTTTTCCCTTCGAATCTCGTAAACTCTTTAAGTCTTCACGAAAATTGAGGACACCTTACTTGCATATGACCCTTACCCTCGCAATAGTAGCATCGAAACAACACCCATGGTCTCGATCCACTCTCCCATTCGAGACTTCGAACGCCCTTTCGAACTACCGCGTTGGAAATTTCTACCTCTTCCAGAGTCATATGCGACTAACAATTTATCTCTACTCGAGGAACTATCACTCCCCGTCATTCTCTCATTATCACGCAACGCCTTAGCAATCCCAAATGTCAAAATGTCCTCCCCGTCAACATAGTCTGCAACAAACGGCTTATATGATTTCGGTAATGAATGACACATCAACAAGGCATGTCTTCAACTTTAATTGCATCATCTACATTAGCTACTGACAAACCAGACTGATATAAAAATTTAATGTGATCATGCAGATTACATCCCTCTTCAAGTTTCAACGAATCAATTCCATCTTCAAAATAATCTATGCGTCAACGACTTTGATGCATAAATATTCGTGAGCTTGTCCCAAATATCCTATTACGAGTCCTTCACCATCAAAACACTGTATTTAATTTCATTGAGCTAATGCCAACCTCAATTGTACTCGAAGCCTTCTTCTGCACGTCCTTCCAACATCATCTTTCATCTCTGCTGGTTTTTCTCTCTCCAGAAGTCTTCATCAATACCTTGTTGTACAACACTTCCCTCAATCGTCATCTTTCCAACATCGTAAATAGATTCCATTTACCCATCAACATCGGGATCGATAACTTGACAATCATTGCCATCTTTTAAATAAGCAATCCAAAACAACACAACCCTATAGGCAGAAAAAAAGTAAAAACAAAACCAACAAAAAATTGCTCCTCAAAAAATCTGTCAAACACAGATTTGGGCAGAAACTTCGACGCCCTATAACTCTCTGTTGGAATGTCAAACGGAAAATCCCTTCGGTGAGATTGTAGATCTATGTGTCTAGAACCTCCACTCCAAAATTGACGAAGATCCAACGGTTAAAACGAACCCACAATGTCAAATCTAAAACCACCCTTTGCAGAAAATGACGAACCAAACACAAATTTTCGAGCTCCTCGTAATGGCTCCTCCAAGTTGTAATGATTCCATCTTCTCGAACCTCGCTCTTGATATACCCACTTGTTGGTATATTACACCCAGCGCCACAAATGATATACAGACAAAGTAACAAACAATTAAGAACAACGAATAACAAACATAACACACAACTATTTGCCGGTTCGGCCCCTTAAGCCTAATCCACTAGAAAAACTTAATATAGATTTAGGATTACAAGATTGAGACGCTTCAACTCTTAAAAAAAATACTCACAAAACTCTCTCACAAGTTTTTCTCACCTCTTTTTGGATTATGAAAATCATACATAATCATCCTCTATTTATATAGGCTAAACACAATCTTTTCCTAATTTAAACGCATACTAAATTAGAAAATATTCTCTTTTTCTAATTTAAACACATACTAAATTAGAAAATATACTCCTTGTTTTCCAAGGCTTCTCCAAAACATAATTAAGGTAATTTGAGTCATACCCTAATAAATCCTCCCTTGACTCAAAATCCCTAATACTTCATCTTTATCCGAGAAATGCACTCTTTTCTCGATCTTCATCTGTTTATTGCCTCCACAACAAGTCCTCCCTTGCAAAGCTTCCCCTTCCAAGTAACATAGATTATTCGGTATTTTCCGTCACGGAATAACTAATGATCTCACTTGTAAACTTGCAAGTGTCTTTTTTTCCAACATAATTACCCACGGGACGTCAACACAACCAAAGTGAAAGAATAATCCTAGCCCGCACCGGAAACATACTTACATTCAAGCGGTTTTCACACTTCCATCATGAATGCTGAAACGTACACTTCCCGACACCATACAATCTTCAATGCATTTGCTAATACCCCTCACTTTGATTTCACCAAATTGTCCCTTGTCGTTCAACGTCTCAAACATAGCACGATCATTGCATATATGTGATGACGCTGCATTATCCAACACCCACTTTGGTTTTTCCTCCCTTAAAATTCCATCCATTGGAGTTTCCGTCAAAAGAAACTCATCACCACCATTGTCAACTACATTCATCTCACCACCGTCAACTTTCCTTTTTCCCTTCGAATCTCTTAAACACTTCAAGTCTTCACGAAATTGAGGACACCTTACTTGCATATGACCCTTATCCCCGCAATAGTAGCATTCGACAACACTCATGTCTCGATCTCCTCCCATTCGAGACTTCCGAAATGCCCTTTCGAACTACCGCGTTGGAAATTTCTACCTCTTCCAGAGTCATCTGCGAGTAACAATTTATCGCTACTCGAGGAACTATCATTCCCCGTCATTCTCTCATTATCACGCACGCCATTATCCCATCCTCAAAAAATGTCACAAATGGTCCCGACCCCCCGTCAACATAGTTTGCACAAACGGCTTATATGATTTCGGTAATGATGACAACATCAACAAGGCTTGTTCTTCATCTTTGATAGCATCATCTACATTAGCTAACTGACAAACCAACTGATTAAAAGAATTAATGTGATCATAAGAGGCAGATTACTTTCCTTCCCTCTCAAGTTTCAACGAAATACAATTCAAAAATAATCTATGCGTCAACGACTTTGATGCATAAATATTCGTGAGCTTGTCCTAAATATCCTTCGGTGTCTTCTCCTTCAAAACACTGTATTTGATTTCAGGAGCCAATGCCAACCTAATTGTACTCGAAGCCTTCTTCTGCATCGTCTTCCAAACATCATCTTTCATCTCTGCTGGTTGTTTCTTCTCCAAAGCTTCATTAATACCGTATTGTATCAACACATCCTCAATCGTCATCTTCCACACCGTAAAATCCATTTTCCCATCAAACATCGGGATCGAGAACTTTGACATATCACTTGCCATCTTTTAAAACAGCAATCCAAAACACACAACCCTAGAGCAGTAAAAAACCAACAAAAAATTGCTCCTCAAAAAATCTGTCAAACACAGATTCAGGGACGAAACTTTGACGGCTTATAACTCTCTGCTGGAATGTCAAACGGAAAATCCCTTCGGCGAGATTGTAGATCTATGTGTCTAGAACCTCCACTCCAAAATTGACGAAGATCCAACGGTTAACGAACCCACAATGTCAATTCTACCACCGCTGTGCAGAATATGACGAACCAAACACAAACTTTTCGTTCTTCTCGTAATGGCCTCCTCCAAGTTGTATGATTCCTTCTTCTCGAACCTCGGCTCTTGATACCACTTGTTGGGAATATAACACCCACGACAAATGATCACACAACAAATAACCAAACAATTAAAAACAACGAATAACAAACACAACACACAACTATTTGCCGGTTCGGCCCCTCAAGCCTAATCCACTAGAAAAACTTAATATAGATTTGTGATTACAAAATTGAGACGCTTCAACTCTTAAAAAAATACTCACAAAACTCTCTCACAAGTTTTTCTCATCTCTCTTTTGGATTATAAAAATCCTACATAATCATCCTCTATTTATATAGGCTAAACACAATATTTTCCTAATTTAAACACATACTAAATTAGAAAATATTCTCTTTTTCTAATTTAAACGCATACTAAATTAGATTATATACTCCTTGTTTTCTAAGGCTTCTCCAAAACATAATTAAAGTAATTTGAGTCATACCCTAATAATTTAATGACTTTTTTCTTGAAAAATATATCTGTCATAAAAAGAAAAAATTACTTTCATATTTTCTTTTGTGTTATTATAAATAAACTTTTATCTGCACTTTTTAAATATAAGAGAAACACTCAAAAAAAAAATTGTGAAATCTCTCTCTAATTGTTATTGGTATTTCTATAACATTTTGCGACTTTTAGTGACCGTTTCTTTTCGTCACCAATTTTGTTGTTGTGATCTTTTGTAAAGATAGCTCTTTTTTTTTCATAGATGACCACTTTTTAGTTTGACATACCCCATGACTCCATGAGTACTCTCTTTATTTTCTAATAAAACCCGAAACATCTACTTTTCCAATTTTCACAACCACATATACATTTTTTATCAAAACACCACACCTAACAAAACATTATGTCCGTAAAATTAATTCCGAGTGTTTTATTTTTCGATGATAACGTATGATGAAACGTAAGTGTATAGTTTATTCTTTGGTTTTTTTTTTTTTAATAGACGCTGATTTGGTTTATCCAAGCATCTACCCCTACAATCCAAAAATACTTAACGAAGCCATATGGTTAATATCTTTTGGCTCATGACCCGTCTAGTGCTAGCTTACTTTACTAAAAAAACATTTTACAACGCCTATTTTTTTCGTAAAACTTTCCGAATGAACCGATCTTGTTCCACCCCCATTGTTCGAATTTGTCTGCTAAATAAACTCTTGCCCTTATTTTCAAGAAGGTGTGATGCTAGTTGGAAAAGCTGACATCTCTACTTATGATGTGTAACCTCCGCGATTCGCCAACTAGCATACGCTGCCGTTCCAGATTCTCTAGACGAATATTTACAAATCGGTGAAAAAACTTCTCGTGATTGTTTGATGCATGTTTTGTAGCGGGTGATAGAGTTATATGAGAGGAGTATTTGGGCGAAGGCCTAACGCAAACTGAACATCGAAAAACTCTATCTACGCTTTTCACGTGAAAAAACATGGGTTTCCTGGAGATAGTCGAGCATAGACAGTACAAAATGGATATTGGCGTCAAGGTCCCTCAAAGCCATATCGTGTTCAATTCATATGGTGATTCCGGGTCAGAGCCATTCATTTTTTTAGAAGCAGTTGCCTCACAAGTTTATGGATTTGGCATACGCCTTCTTTGGTGTTGCGTCGATCAATGACGTAACGTTTGACTCAATCCGTTGTTTTAATGATCTTAAGTAGAAAAGCATAGAGGTTCCATTCGTGGCTAACACGACGTGACTTATAAATGGGGATATTACTTCTGACGATATATCCAGAATGGTTGTGCTTATGAAGTCCATATTTCGCTGCCACGGGTTCAAATGATTAAGCGATAAGATATAACAAGCGCATGAAGCAGCAAGAAAAGATGTGGAACGAGCGTTTGGCGTGCTAAAGAAAAAATGGGCTATCGTAAGAACTCATGCACGGTCTAGGAGTCTTAAAAGGATTACGCATTTGATGTACACTTGCATCATATTACATAATATGATTCGCCAAAATAAAAAAAAGGCGATCTCTGACAAATATTATCCGGAAGAAAAACATCGTGAAGATGATCCAGTAAGATCAGCACAAGATAGGCTACGAGTTATCAGAGAAATATACGACGAAAAAATTCATCTTAGTCTTAAAGCCGATCTAGTGGAACACATTTGGCATCGAACAAATGCACACTAATTTACTGTAATTTTTTATCTTCCGTAATTTTTTTTTCGTCTTTTCTTCCGTGTATTTTTATTTCCGTATTTTAATTTGTAATGTTTAAAAAAAAATATTGTTTGATCGCCTGTGCGGTCACCACTAAACGGTGTTTGTCCACTGTGTAGCTTATTCTATGCTAGTACAGAGTATAAAATACATTTATTAGCTAGAACAAGATGTCTAACATGTCGGAAGATATCTAGTATGCCGGTTCTGATACACGCCCACCAATGCTTGATAGAACAGATTTTGAATCTTGGTAACAACGCATACGTCTGTATTGTTGATTAATTGTTAATTAACCCTTTTATAAATATATAAATAAATATATATAATACTTATAAATATATAATAAGGATAATTATCAAGAAAATCAATGAAACCGAAAGTAGTATATGATGTTCCCGGGTCGTAGTCCCAGCGAGGAGTGAATTGGAAAGTCGAGAGTAAGTTTGATATTTGATGTTTGAATGAAAAAGATTTAGATTTGGTTTTTCTAATTAAAATGCAAAAACGATTAAGGAAATCTTAAAAAACAAAAGCTAAAATGATTTAAACCTAAAACATAGATGGGAAAGTAAAAACGCGAGTTAAAGAAAACTAAATTATCAAATACTAAACCCTAAATGATGTTTTAAAGTTTTAATAATCCTAAATTATTAAATTAAAAAAGTTGAAAAACGAAGAAAACGAGAACGGGGATCGAATCCCGTTCTTTAAAAACTAAAATTTTACAAAAATGACCCTACAAAGGTTTTTCTATTTTTCCTAAGTGAAGAATGATAAAAGAAAATTTTGTAAAAAAGAATTATATTTTTTGGATTTTTATTTAATTTTTAATAATTAAAAAAC
>BQNB010128774.1:5287-19225 GCA_026074375.1 Tanacetum coccineum
ATTTAAGCTTTTATGTACTTTTCTTGCATTAGGGGTATTTTGGTAATTTTACACTTGTTGAGATTTTTAGGTTTTACAGAAGCCTTCCATTCACTTAGGCAGAAACCGGGTCAATTCATATGCTGCCAGAATCACTAAGATGATTGCTGACATTGAAGATCGACATCATGGACCCAGTGATGCAATGCACAACCCTCCCTAGCCACTCAGAATCTTTCAAAAGATTTCTGTTTCATTTCTCACGGAGACTAAACACGTTATCTATTGACTTTCTCACTCCGAGTTAGTTGATATTGAACAGGTGGCAGTCTGCTCCAGCCTCCGATTACTAGAACCAAAACGCACTATTGAGTCTAGAGCCAAGAGATCGTCAATTAATCTCATTAGGACACATATCCAATTCTCTTGTCTTTCACACACTGTGGAAACAAGTCTATCCTAAGAGTCCTACGCATTATCATTGTGATATTGCCAGAACATCCGAGTGAAACGATGGTTTTTCACAATGAAGATGGAAATCCTGCTAGAGCCAACATCAAACAAGCTCTAGGTAGGTGACTTGTGCGATTCTATAAGAATCAATCTTGTGACAACTGGAAAGAAACGATGGTGCGATTCTGTGTGAATCAATCTTGTTCCAGTATAAGAATTGACGGTTATTGATCATTTGACAAACAATCAAAACTCTCGAAGTGTTACAAAATTCTTTCATAAGAAACACTTAGACTGTCTTTTCAAATCAATTTTCTCTTTATTACTAACTGTTTCATTACAGGATATCTTAAAGATGGAGATGGAGATGGAAATTCCCAGTTCCTGAGATGTCAAGTAAATAACCGAATGCCAAGACACGACCTACACTTGTTATGATGTTATGAAAGACCTCATAAAGGTGTCAAAGCTTCCGCAAACTCTGATGTCATGTATTTCTTCACAAGTGCACAAGATGGCGATCCATTACAAGATGATGTAAGATTATGTTTGGGCGATGATCTCAAGAAAGCTCAAGATCACAGTCAAAGACAAGCGTAAGATGAATCAAAAGATTACTATCCCAAATGTACAAGATATCAAATGTCTACGAGCTAAAGACTGAAGTGATTAAAGTTTGGTATTTTCAGGGGTGACCTCCCTTAGGGGGAGATTGTTAGATATTAGAAAAAGACTCGGTCACCCCGTGTATTTTACTGTTTATTATAGCTCGTAGTTTAATAGTTAATAGTACGTTTTTCGGTATTAAGTCGGGTACTAATACCCGGTATATTGTAAGAACTATATATAGCCTCTTCCAACTTTAGAAGAGGCAAGCTAGTCATTATTTTATTTCATAGAAAAACACTTTCTCTCTCTAAGATATTCTCTCTCAAGTGTTTCTCTCTCTAGAAACTAGCCAAATCCAAGAATCGACCCCGTGTTATGATATAGGATATACCACAGTTATTTATATTTTTTCGACCTCTCTACGTTTTGATAAGGACAAAATGTAAAAACGTTCTACCTTAAAAATAAACGTATACAAGTTATTAGTCGTAAACTTTCATTTCGACGTAAATCACTTAAGGTATATAAAAACAAGTATTAAACTTGTATGATGATCAAAGAAATAAGTTTTTGTCTTAAACTTTATATTTTCACAAATGTAACAAAACCTTTATACAAAAATAAATTAGACAAAATTTATTTTTGTAATTAAAAGAAATGTTATATATATTGTAGTGTAGTAGCTTAAAGTTGTTAAAATGAGAAGTGATGTTAACTAATGAATCTATTAATTGACATGTGATTTAATTAATAATAGATACATGACATTAAATCTTATATATAAAAATTGATAGATAACCACTAAAAAAGTTGATACGTAACTATTTATAGCTGATACATATGATACATAATTTTGCTTAACAAAAGACTATCAATAAAAATAAACATTTTATTCGCATATTCAATGATACACTCTTACAAGTAAAATCTGAATTAACAAAAAATTGTTAAACTATGATACACAACTGATACATAAGAAACTTGTAATCGTAAAAATAGCGAACCAACTGGTCGTACACGAACCAAAACCTTCAAAACTCGTACACAAACCAACAACTCGTACACGGACCAAAAACTAATAAATAAATGTGACATTTGTGCAATTTTTGTTGCTTCTCATTTTAACAACTTTAAGCACCTACACCATTTTAACTACAATTTATAACAAACTACAAGCACATACACCATTTAACTAAAGTTCTGATCTCTCTCTCTTATCTCTCTCTATATATATAAATATAAATATATATATATTATATAAATATTAAAATATAATATTATACAAAAAAAGAAGAGAGAGGAGAGAATCAAGAGAGAGAGAGAGAGAGAGAAAGACAGAAAGATATGTTAATGTAGTAAACATACACCTTTCAAACTGGAAAACTATAGGCATCAGTTGAGTGGACCATCGGATTGATATTTTAGATTGATCAAGATGTAACCTATATTTGATGAGTGGCTTATTTGAAAGTTAAATAGAATATATAATGCGCTATTCTGTGTACCAAATTTGACTTGAATAGAAAAAACGCGGGGGTTATATCCGAAAATATCATTCACCAGATTAATAATTCACTAGATAAAAACATCATCTCCTCTTCTGACATGGTGCATATTCAAAATTTAATCACTATCCCTAAAATAATGCAATTTCTGTAAATCAATATTCCAAATTTCATCCCCAATCTGTATATAAATTTAGGGTTTAGATTTTGCATAGCATACTAACAATTTTAGGTGATTTTCTTTCAAAAGCTAGAACTGAAACACGGTGTTCTTCATAGATGTATATAGGTAAGTGACACATTTTGTGTTAATAATTTTGTAACTATTAAATGTACCTAGTATTGTGACATGCATTATTTTTAATGTTGTTTTTAATATAGTTCGACGTAGTGGCCGGTTGTCTAACAGAAAAAGTGGAAGTCAGGGGAATGATCGAGATGAAGTTATCGACCTAACAAGTCCTGAATTGGATGAAGCAGAGAAGGTATATGACTAAAATTAGTGCTTTTGTCAATTGTTTGATACATTACTAAAATTAGAGCTATTGTCAATTGTGTGATACATTACTAAAATTAAGGCTTTTGTAATTAGTGGGATTCATTAAAAAAAATTAGGGCTTTTGTAAAAAGAGCGATACATCAATAAAATTAGTGTTGTTGCTAGTATATATATATATATATATATATATATATATATATATATATATATATATATATAGGGTGGAGATACAATGAGAAGGCCCTTAAAATAAAAAGGCTAGGAAGCCACCAGATTGCGCCATGTGTCCCCTCTTCACCCCCTCCTTTTTTATAACTACAGGGGTATTTTTGACATTTTAACTTGTATGGTATATAAAGTCTTATTTTCCTCTTATTTATTTAATGGTTTTTTGACGTTTTTGTACCTTTACGATTTTTACGATTTCATCTATTTTTTTACGTTTTCGTTTGTTTTTTTTGTTTTCGTCCGTTTTTTTACGTTTCGTTCGTTTTTTTACGTTTTCGTCTGTTTTTTTACGTTCTAGTCTGTTTTTTACGTTTTCGTCAGTTATTTTACGTTTTCGCCTGTTTTTTTACGTTTTCGTCTGTTTTTTACGATTTCGCCTGTTTTTTTACGTTTTCGTCCGTTTTTTACGTTTTCGTCAGTTATTTTACGTTTTCGTCTGTTTTTTTACGTTTTCGTTTGTTTTTTTACGTTTTCTTCCGTTTTTTTACGTTTTCGTCAGTTTTTTTACGTTTTCGTCTGTTATTTTACGTTTTCGTCTGTTTTTTTACGTTTTCGTCTGTTTTTTTACGTTTTCGTCTGTTTTTTTACGTTTTCGCCTATTTTTTTACGTTTTCGTCAGTTTTTTTACGTTTTCTTTAAGTTTATTTTTAACGGGCGTCTTTTTCGTCTGTTATTTTAGTTTTTTAGTCATGTTTCGTTTTTTTTTTACGTTTTCGTCTGTTGTTTTACGTTTTCGTCTGTTTTTTTTTCGATTTCGCCTGTTTTTTTACGTTTTCGTCCGTTTTTTAACGTTTTCGTCAGTTATTTTACGTTTCGTCTGTTTTTTTACGTTTTCGTCTGTTTTTTTACGTTTTCATCTGTTTTTTTACGATTTCGCTTGTTTTTTATACGTTTTCGTCCTTTTTTTACGTTTTCGTCAGTTATTTTTCGTTTTCGTCTGTTTTTTTAAGTTTTCGTGAGTTTTTTACGTTTTCGTCAGTTTTTTTACGTTTTCGCCTGTTTTTTTACGTTTTCGTCCGTTTTTTTACTTTTTCGTCCGTTTTTTACGTTTTCGTCAATTAATTTACGTTTTCGTCTGTTTTTTTCGTTTTCGTCTTTTTTTACGTTTTCGCCTGTTTTTTACGTTTTCGTCCATTTTTTACGTTTTCGTCAATTATTTTACGTTTTTGTCAGTTTTTTTACGTTTTCGTCTGTTTTTTTACGTTTTTGCCTTCTTTTTACGTTTTGTCCCTTTTTTACGTTTTCATCAGTTATTTAACGTTTTCGTCTGTTTTTTTAAGTTTTCGTTAGTTTTTTTACGTTTTCGTCAGTTTTTTTTTACGTTTTCGTCAGTTTTTTACGTGTTCGTCTGATTTTTTATGTTTTCTTCTGTTTTTTTTAAGTTTTCGCCTGCTTTCTTATGTTTTCGTTTGTTTCTTACATTTTCGTCTGATTTTTTAAATTAATATGTAAACTTTACGACATCACATTATAAATTTTACTGCATCACAGTGTACAATTTACTGCATTAAATTGTATATTTCACTTCATCAGTGTAAATTTTACTGCATTAAATTGTATATTTTTCTGCATCACATTGTAAATTTTACTACAATAAATTGTATATTTAACTACATCACTTTGTAAATTTTACTGCATTAAAATTGTATATTTTACTGCATCATAGTGCAAATTTTACTGCATTAAATTGTATAATTTATTGCATAACAATGTAATTTTTACTAAATTAAATTGTATAATTAAATTTTTACTGCATTAAAAAGTTCCTGTAGCAGCTGAGAATCCGAAAACAACCCATTCCGTCAACACATCCCCCTTAGATAAACCGTGTAAAAAAGTCCATCTTGATGTACCACTGTATTATTTTGAAATCCAGTGAAAGAAACACTAAGATTTTTCGAAATTGAGTCATATGTAACCCAAGCTTGACACACTCCCCAGCCAGTTACATTGCTTAACCATGTTTTAGCACTAGCAGACGAATGAGAGCTAATGTCTATACCACATGATCACCCATGGGAGTATCCCTACCAATTACTAGATTCCAGTTGTTCCAGAAGGTATCAAACTCCACTGCTACAAATCGGCTAGCTGCAGGTTCAAGAGCATCATTTAACAAAAGCCTCATGGCCCTACCAAATGTTAATACCGAGTTATCCTGAGCCAGAAAGAATGTGAGACCATCACTATAAGATGTACTTTGATTTGAATCAAGCACAAAGGTGAAACTGGTAGAGAACCTTGCTAGCCCACGAGATTTGTTGTCGTAAAGATGAAGTGATCTGATGTATGTTGCTCGTCCAGTGTTCTCCGTCAGATTGGTATTATACGTACCTAGGGTCAATGTAATTGCATCGTCAGAGAGATTAGCTCTGCTACCTATAAACTAATATTGGATTTCCGAGTAATCAGAAAAAGACTATCTAGTATACAATATTGTATTACACTTCAGCTACGCTATTTGATACACTAAATAAACTAATTTGAAAATTGACGAAAAGGAAGCAACAGATCATGATAGATCACAGGTTTAGATTCGAATATGGTAATACTGATAGACACACATGTCTCTTTAAATTACTCTAAAATTTACCAAATACCCCGTACCTCAAAGCTTCTCATGCCTACGACATTCATTGTTATTATGCAATTTCATACGACACTACAACATTTTTGTTAAGCAGTCACACCTTTAAGAATACCATATATTGCACCAAATCTCTAGATTCATATTTTCCATAAACAAATACCTACTGCATCATCATTCTAAAATAGCTGCATCATACATATAACTACACATACATGAATTTTTTACAAATAAAATAACCAAAAAAGAACTATTATACTATATGAACTTCCACAAACATATACCAACTGCATCAATGTTTCAAAATAACTGTATCAAACGTATAACTAAATATAAAGCCTTTTTCCTATAAAATAACAAAACTACTAGCTAATAGATATTTATTTGTCACAAAAAAATATATACTTATTTAGTAATGTAAACAACTAACCATACAAATACATTCGCGTAGTTTATGCAACCAGCGCTTAACCTAACTCATGGCCATATGTGAGAGCTGAACACATATTGGAAATGGCATTATGATGCAGTGGAAATGGCATTGTGATGCATTGACATATAACAGTGATGCAGTAACAATATAACTATGATGCACTATATAGTAACACTATAATGCAGTACACATTTAAAAGTGATGCACTAAAAAAACTAGACACACAACATATTGTATGATATTTCAAAACACTGAGATAATGTTGCATTGATGTTCAGTAAGCAATGTTATGCTTTTTACAACTGAATCAACATTGTGTAAGGAGTGATATAGTCTCTAAACAGTACTTATTGTTAAAAAAAGTTAAAATAACAAAAAAAAGAATAATTATAGTAAGCTCATTTGCGGGTAGATTATCTATGCCCAACCCTTTTGGGTAGATCTTAGTAATGGTTTTCTTGGATATGGTCTCCCTTATTTCAACAAACGCCACAAGTAGCTTAATCGAACATTATTTGCCACAAAACATAACCTACTAGATCACGTCTTTATATTAAATGCATAATCCATTCAAATACAAACACAAACACATTTTCACAAGTAAAACACACTACAAGTATCCTAATCAACATTATTTGTCACAGATCATAACCTACTACATCACTTCTTTTACATCAACTACATCATTCTTACAAATACAAACAAAAACACATTTTAACTTTATAATAAACATGATGTATAAAATGAACTAATTCGTACATAACTATATAACCTTAACACATCAATGAAATCACTTTATTAAATCCTTCAACTAGTTAATCATGAACAGTTGACGCACCACAGTATAAAATTAACGCACCACAGTTATAAAATCTCATAAGACATTTTATCAAACATCTTATGTGCGGTTTTTGTGAACAAGTTTTTTATAAATTATTTATCAATTTCGTTTATGATTTACTATAAACATGATGTATAAAATGCACAAATTCGTACATTATTATATAACCTTAACAGATGTTTAAAATCGTTTTATTAAATCCTTCAACTAGCTTAGTAAATCATGAACAATTGGCGCATCAAAGTATGAAATTAGTGCATCATAGTTGTAAAATTTTATAACACATTTTATCAAACACCTTTTGTGCAGTTTTTATAAACATGATTTTTTATAAGCCATTTCTCAGTTTCGTTTTAGATTTACAATAAAACAGGATGTAGTATGATTCAACCTTCTTAAATAACATATTTAGATCAACATCAACATAAAAATAGAGAAAGATGTACAATCGATCATCAAAATAATCGAATTAGTTGTTAATAACATTGAAAAAACAATTAGAAAACTTACTTTCACTATCGAGTGCGAAGAATCTAATGATATCTCCGAATGAAGGTGAAATTCAATTGAAATCGGATCAATAATAAGTGATTAATTAGTGAAACTAAATTTTATGGTTAACAATTTAAAGATCTTGGTTCAGTGTTAATGGAAGAATTAGAGAACTGAGGAATGAGAAATAACAAGTCGAATGTGAAAAGAATAAGGATGGTGGGTATTCGATGGGGGTTGAAGGTTAAATGACGAAAAAACCCCTTAAGGGAAAAGTAATAGCACGGGGTTGGGGGACAGGTGTCAAGCTCTCATTCCTTCCTAGCCTTTTTATTTTAAGGGGGCTTCTCATTATATCCCATCTCTATATACACACACACACACATATATATATATATATATCTATATATATATATATATTTATATATATATATATATATATATATATATATATATACAGAGATGAGATCAAATAAAAAGAACTTTTTTCATAAAAAAGATAAGAAAGATTTTTGACCTTTGATTTAAAATCAATGGATGAGATTAAATATAATCCTAACTAACTAGTAACTAACTATTAAGGGTATAAAAGTAATCTCACAATTTAACCATAATCCTAACAAACCTTTATAATAAAACCCAGATTCACACTATACTATCCTTCCCGCTTTCTCACCATAATTAAGTTCCAAAGTACAAATTCTTTATTTATTATTATCGTTGATGAAACATCATCATAGATAATAGCAACCAAAGATATAATATAGCTATAGTTCATATCCACAACGAAAGAATGATGGTACTCTACTCCACATCTTCATTTCAACCTTACACATGCTAAGATGGAACAGTAGTACATTATGCAAATATACACACAAAGCCTGCTACTTATCCTCAACTCACGGCTCCTCGAGCTCGAAACCATGCTCTTTGAGCTAGAAACCATGCTTCTCGAGTTCGAAACCAAGCTACTTGAAACACCAGAAAAACACGACGAGCCTAAATTATGATAGATTTTGCAGAATGGCTTCTCCCAATTTTGCAGAAAAACACGACGAGACACGATGAGTTCGAAACCAATTTTGCAGCCGGTATCTTCTCCCAACGAGTCTACCAAACTTGTTTTCATTGTAGACAACCTAAATTATGATAAATTTGCAATTATGGTTACAAAACAAGTACAAAAATTGTAAATTTGTTACAAATAGTAATGGCTGAGACTATATTACCTGGTGACATAGGTTGTGACCAAGGTGGTTCTTTTTGAAGAATCCGTCTACATTATCTGATACAGAATGGCTTGAACCATGCGGCACGTTCCGAGCCAAAACCTTCAAAACAGATAATTAACTATTATGCACAGCCACAAAAAATTTACCCAAATCGCAAAGTAAAAGTTGTTCGCATGACTTGATCACAAAAGCGGCATAATGGGAGGGTAATTTGTTATGAAAAGTGTACACATCCAAATGGGTCGGTCGGTCAGATTTACTCAAAACCAATGTGTATCGGATATGATACCCAGGCTTATATCATTTCTATAATAATCTAACTTTCTAAATACAATGATTTGGACCCGTTTGATATTTTCATATTCTGACAGTTTTTTATTTATTAACGCGTTTGACCCTTTAGTAATAAACATAACAAAAACTGACAAAGTAAATGGGTCGGATCACTTGCTGGCAATTTTCAAAAAAGGCGGTCTTACCGGTGACATTTTTTATCATTGTATCACTTACTGTAAATTGATCTGCTCGCCTACGTTTTGACGCCATAATGATGATACAGTATCAATGATGATACAATATCATACTCCTTGTAGAGCATCTAGCATTCACTCTCCAAAAATGGTAGTATGGAAAGGAGTGTCCTTGATCTGAACAGTCATCAAACCAGATCTCTATTGGTATGCCATTGACAACTTGAAATCCAAATGCCTGCAACAGCAGCTAGTAAGGCATTATATATGAACAAGTTACTTGGGTTCTTTTTAGCAGCCAAAAAAAGTAAAATGCTCTTAAGAAATTAGCTACAAAGAAATCAGTTGTGAAAGTCACCCAAGATGAGTTTTCAATGCCTATATCCTCCTAAGTCATTTTATTGATAACGTAGATTATCATGAACTAACATAAATCTAACTGTGTGACCAAATAACTACCCATTTTGTCACATCTTTGTTTTGCTTGTTATCTTCGTTGAGAGATCCTTCGTATGTGTACAATGATCCATCAAACAGAATAATTCAAGTGAAAACTACAAGTTTACAACCCATTTACTTATCAGATGGGTCAATGCAGGCTGGGTTTTAGCTCAAAAAGGGTCAAATCAAAATATTTATCAGAAAGGGACGTGTCAAACATGCTCCAAAGTCCAAATTTAAAGAAAACAAAGTTAGCATTTTAACGCAGCCAACACGGCACATCTCAGACCCAAGACTGTTTGACCCGTTAACAAACTGCTTAACTTGCCACCTCTGTATGACTAAATATATTACTCCGTATTGTATTTTTCTTTAATGGCCATAATCAGAGTCGTTAGTCATCATTAACAAGTCGCCATTATATTCTTTGTACAATTAACATTAAGTATGCAGTATAAGTAACAGGTGAGAAGAAAAACTAACCGTTGAGGTATAAAACAAGAGTAGTGGGTGGACAACTTCATGACTGTTTGGGTAGTAGCAACGGCCTAAAAGTTGGGACCACAATAGCTAGTTGACAGCGATCATGGAAGAGACTTCCTCAGCGGTGAAGGTCTTCTCCTCACCCTTGTAGTTGACAGCGATCATGGGCTTCTCAGCTGGCCTGCAGGTGACTTTAAAAGGCCAAACTTGATATCATTTTGGACTGACGTGTCAAAAAATTTCCTACCAATTAGACGTGTAGAATCATAAACGGTGTTGGTAGGGTTCATGGACACCTGATTCAAAGAAAAATCAATGCACTTTAACCCATTTTAATACACATGACAATGTTATTTCATATAAAGTTGTGTTGGTTACCTAAGGATATCACTTTTACTAACTTCTTATCAAAAGTAATGCACATTTAGCCTATTTTTATGTACAAACCAGTGTTATTTCAACAAATGCACGTTGATTACCCAATAATATCACTTTTACTAACTTCCTATCAAAAGTGATGAACCTCTTTTATTCCTTATTAAGCTAAATTCATGTAACATTTACCCTATTTTGATGCATACAAGAGTGTTATTTCATACAAAGGCATGTTGATTACCCAAGGATATCACTCCACTAATTTCTTATCCCCAAATTAATGCACATTTAGCTTATGTTTATGTACAAAAGAATGTCATTTTATATAAGGGCGTGTTGATTATCAAACGATATATGTATTTAGTAACTTCTTATGAAAACTAATGCACATTTAACCATTTTGATGCACAAAAAAGTGTTATTTCATACAAAGGCATGCTGGTTATCTAAGGATACATGTATTAACTTCTGATGAGAACCACTGCACATTTAGCCATTTTGATGCACAAAAGAGTAACATTTCGTACAAAGACGTGTTGATGTGTGTTATACTAACTTCTTATAAAGACTAATGCACATTTAGCCATTTTGATGCACATATCACACTTTTTACCAACATTCACATTTAGCTAATTTGATGAACATAATAGATACATTTTCATCTAATGCACACTTTAACGAACCGTAAATTAATAAAGCAATGTTAAATTAGAAAATCAATATCTTTAGAATTTTAACAAACAATATGAACCAAAATCATTCAAGTTTATAATAATATGAACAAAGTCAGGTTTAGTTCACTTACGTAAGCATCTTTGTCTGTAAAATTAGCGATCACATGTAAAATATGCCTAAAATCCTACAAAATATAATGCACATTTAGCCCTCAATTAATGCCCAAACACATGTAAACCGAGATTACATTGATTTCATTCCCTTATAACTTTGCCTAAATTCCTACGAAATATAATGCACATTTAGCCCTTAATTAATGCACAAACACGTGTAAATTTTAGCGAGAACACGCTAATTTCCTGCACTTATCACTTTGCCTAACTTCCTGTGAAAACTAATGCTCGTTTAGCCCATTTTTAATGCACAAAAACGTGTAATTCTTAGCCGAGAACACAATAATTTCCCGCACATATGACTTTGACTAACTTCTTGTAAAAACTAATGCGCGTTTAGCTCGCGTTTGAGGCACAAAACAATGTAACCTCAAACAATAAAGATACACAAAACTTAGCCACAACTCCGACCAACATTATAAGAACCTTATGCACAAAACAGGTTTAATCAAATTTGTTACACATTTTTCTAGCAAAACTGTTACTAACAAAGCAATTTTACATTTAATTACATCATTACCTATAGAATTTAGAGTTTTTGAAGGACGATCATGTAGCTTTTTCGTCTGCTTATTCATGTGTTGTTCTTCATTATGTGACAAGGAGATAGTAATTGATACTCTCCTTCCACTTCTTCTAGTTGCTGCAAATGTTTTCAAAAGAAATGCATAAAATTTGGGCATTTTTATCAGAAAAATAATAATAAGAACAAAATTAGGTTTAGTTTACTTACAAAGGCTTTTCAATGCCATTTTGATCAATAAAATGTTCGATTGAAGCTTTCCTGTGCTTTAAATCATAGTTTTACTCCACTTTTTTAAATGATCCATGAGATTCGTGTGCTTTTTAAAACGATCGATTGATGGATCTGATAAAAGGAGAAGGTAGTAGAGTTTTTAGAATGATCAAATAGATGTTTTGAAAGATTGGATGATGAAAAATTTACAATCTTTTTGTTATGATTTGGGTTATTAGATCTGTTTAATGGAGAGAGAGAGAGTACGCGTGATGTGTTTGTTGAAGAGCGAGAGACCCCGTAGAATTAATTGATCCATAGGTTGTTTAAAATTTTCTATTTTTAGAAATAACATGTTGTCCCTACAACTTAAGTAAGCTTGATAGTAAATCTACAACCATTGATTTTAAATCAAGGTAAAGTTCTTTCTTATTTTTTTATGAATAAAAAGTCTTTTTAATTTCTAACCTCCCTAATAATAATATATATGATAAGTATATATATAAGTAGTATATATATATATATATATATATATATATATTTGTGTGTTTATATATATATATATATATATATATATATATATATATATATATATATATATATATATATATATATATATATATATATATATATATATATATATATATATATATATTACATATATATATATATATACATATATAATATATTACATTTATTATACAAATACACACACACCACACATATATATATATATATAATATATATATATATATATATATATATATATATATATATATATATAAATATATATATATAAATATATATATAAATATATATATATAATATATTATATATATGTAATATTATAATTGTATATATATAATGTATATCCATAAATATAATATCATAAATATATAATTCTATATATATATATACTATATATATATATAGGGATAATCATGAGAAAACCCCAAATATATATCTATAATAGATGATGAGATCATGAGAAAACCCCATCTCTCGGTGGAAAACTTCGAAAACCCTTGACCATCACCGTTATCAAGTCTCCTTGTTTCTTGATTGTTCAAAATCCCCTTTTTAAACCTAAACCGTGTGGTTTCATTTATAGATATGAAACCCTAAACTAATTCTCCTAGAATTACGTTTGCATGAGTCTATCTATTACTTCTCATATCTATCCATACTAGAACTTATCCCAGAGTCACTACGTTACTCTACCAGGACTAATAATATAACCAGCAGGAACTATATACCTGCCAGTAGGAACTTTAATACTAACAGTAACAATTACTCTACCAGTAGGAACTACATACCTACCAGTAGGAACTAATAAATACAAATATACCTAACATTTTATTTCGAAAAAATCGATATTTTTGAAAATTCGAAAAAAAGTTGGAAACTTTGAAAAAAGTTTAGAAATTTGGAAAAAAAGTACGTAAATTTGAAAAAAAATTCAAAAATTTGAAAAAGAAATCGATATTTTTTTAAAACTTGAAAAAAAGTTCAAAAATTTGAAAAAAGTCGATATTTTTCCAATCGAAAATTTGAAAAAAATTTCTAAAATTAGAAAAAAAATAATTTTGAAAGTTTTAAAAACAAATTTGAAAAAATCGATATTTTTCAAATCGAAAATTTTAAATAAAGTTCAAAAATTAGAAAAAAAATAATTTTGAAAATTTGAAAAAAAATATTTCGAAAAAAAAAATATCTTTGAAAATTCA
>BQNB010128775.1:0-19224 GCA_026074375.1 Tanacetum coccineum
TGAGCCCTGCTAACTTGGGACTTCCCCTACTCCTAAATGTTTTTATTTTCCATTTTTTTAAAACTTTTTTTGTTACGCTAAAAATAAGCAACTTTTGTAAAGACAAAATTTTTGAAGCTTAAAAATAAGCTCAGAAATAAGCTGAAAAGCTTGACAGAGTGTTTAAAAACTTACAAAGGCAAAAATCCTAAACTGTTTGCTTTTTAAACTAAATAAGCTAATGAAAAAGAGGAATAAGCTAACACAGGTAATAAGCTATATCTAATAAGCATTAAGGAACATAAATAAGCACACAAAATAAGCTAAAAAGGAAAGATTCTCTAAAAGGCTTTAAACTTAAAAAAATTTAAGCTAAAAGTGCAAATAAGCTTAAATAAGCTCTAACCTAAAGTAAATAAACTAAAACTAACCTAATAAGCAATTTTAAACTTAACTAAAGCAAATCCAATAAGCAAATAAGCCTAGAACATCAAATGAGCTTATTTCTTAAAACTAATAACCAAACAGCCACAAAGGGACTTTTGAGCTTAATTTTAAGCTCCTTAGTGGATTCTTATGGCTTAAAGGCTTATATGCCCTTAAAGCTTGACCTATAAGCTACTTAAATCAACAATATGATTTGAGTTTGAAACACAAATAAGCCCTCAAAAGCTTAATGAAAAAGCTGGTTCTCTTAGACACAACACTTAGAACTTTTTTTTTCAATCTTTACAAAACCCTAATTTTGAGCTTAAAAATAAGCAATCAAACAGATCCTTATGGATATAAAACCAACAAACAGATTGAATTTGGACCTCAAATAGCATATATTAACAACCAAAAACCATTTTGAAATAAAGGATAAGCCATAATTAGCAATTGAAAAAGCAATTTCTCAAATTTTCAACACTTAGCAATTTTTTTTACATTTGTGACAAAACACAAAAATGACAACTGCAGGCCTATTGACTTTGATTCTAAGGTGTTTTAACACTTGAACAAACATATAAACATCAAAAAATACAAGATTCAAAAGTCTAATCAAATAAGCTGATAAAATAAGCTATAAGCTCACATATTCAAACAATAGTTTTAACAAGCTATGATTTTGAGATTAATAACTTAAAAACTTAAACAAACTGGATTTTATGATGTATTAAAGCTAAACTAAGGTGACCCAAGTGTCAAAACCAAATTTTGACCCATTTTAACCCCTGAAAACAGTTAAACCAAACACCCCTTTAAAACTGGTTTTGCATTCTTAACTTGTAAAAACACAGATTTAAGCTTAAATCTTGAAAGACCAGATTATGTCTAAGTTCAATAAGCAAAAACAAGCATAATTACACTTCCAATAAGCACCTAAATAAGCTAGAACAGATTGTACAATTCTTTAAGCTAAAATGACAGATTTAAAGAAAAACTTGCACAAATACTTTTAAACTACAACCTAAGTAAAATAAGCATTAAACATCATAAACAAGCATAGATAAGCAGATATAAGCAGAAATAAGCAAGAATAAGCAATGCTATAGTAAAATGTAAGAAAATAGAAAAAATGGAACTTACAAAGCCCTTGCTTAAACAGGGCAAATAAGCTCAAATGAGCGTTGTCTATAAGCTCTAGCTTGTTTAAGAACAAGCTAGTAAACACCCTATAAGCCCTTCCCTTTTTGGCTTATCTTCCAAATAGCTTTTTGAGTGATTTTTGAAATGAAAGGACTTAGGCTATATAAACTATGGAGAAGTTTATATAGCTTAAGTTGAACAACTTAAGTGACAAGTAAATAGATTAAGAGAGCTTATGAAACGTTTTTATAACATAAACTAGTTTCAAGGCCCGCCCGTTGGGCGGCGAGCTTTAAAATTTTATTCAAAGAAACTTTTGCATTTAGATAGTTGTTCGATATCGTTTTTGGTTGTTCCAACTATTGCCTATCATTTAGATAACTTAGTCCGATTCATGTTTATGTTGTCATTTTACTGTAGCCTTAAGACCTGTCTGATGAGCGGCTAGCTTTATGAATTATTAAAAATATAACAAAAGTAAAAAAAGGTTGATAGAAATAACATTAAGTGATATAATATTAAAACACAAAAATTTAAGGTAAAATAATGTCATTTCCAAAACATCCGTATTGCCCAATCAGATGTAGAGGGATTGCCAGCATGGCAATTGACTTCTTTGAAGTGGGGTAGAGGTGGATTAATGGGTTTTGTTTGTTTGTTGCAGGGGAGAAGGGAAATGACGAGTGAATAGTGCCAAAAGGGGTTTGGCGGGAAATATGGGGAAGATATACAGTGATTTGATTGAGCAGGGTATAAGTTTGGGTTTGTACAAAAATGATCCCTCATGTTGTATTGAGTGTTTGCAAAGAAGGTCCTTTGTGGTGTAAAGTTATAAGGGTGTTGGCATAATTGGCCCTTCAAGTTGTATAGAGTTATTGCATGGCTCGTCTACGGTTATAAGTTTGAGGGGTTAGCAGAAATGCCCCTTCAACTTATTTTTTAGGCTTCTTTGACTTGTATAAATAGCTTAATGGGTTAACTCGGGCCATTAAATGGGTGCGGGCATGCCCATTAAGTATTTCTTCGGTGACGGCTTTGTCTTCGACTTTTGGCTTTGTCGGGGTTGACTTTGGTTGATTTTGACTTTCTCACTCCTTTCATTCTCTTGCTCGGTTTTGTCTGTTTTGACTTGGTTTTTTGTTCTTTTCTTAGATATTCGTTACCTGCACAATACAAATGCAAAACATACAAATACAATGTATTTTTGGTACGTTTTTTGTTATTTAAGTCCGGTTTTAATGGAAAATGGTATGTGTAATTAAGCACATACGAACTGTCGTCATCAGTGTTGTCGTGGTATCCAGCTAGAATACCTGAAGATTGATTAACCAAGCTAGATGAATAATAAGACAAATAAATGGAATAACATATCAAATAAACTTCTTAAACCATGTGTCGATATTTAATTTAATAAACACCTTGTTGTTGCTTAGTATTTATCGGACCTTGACATTGCACCTTGTTCGTTACGGTTAATTGTTTAATATTTGTCTAGAAAAATATTTATATCGTTGATGGCAACATAATTCTTTAGAATTAATATATTATATCCATGTCCCAGTTTGATTACATGTTAAGATAAAATATTATGTTTTAGCTTTATTGCTCTTTACACATGAGTAAATGACTACCGATTAATGAATACGTTGAATAATATACCCATTTATGTTTTACAAAACAGATATAGTATTTGCCTTTTAATAATGTTTTTTTGCTAGTTAGAATAAACTTCCATTATTTCACACTGAATATGTCATGACCTTCAGTAAAGACCAAACACTTTTGTTTTCATGGGTAAAGAAGGTTAGTGGCATATTTAGAAACAACTTAACATGTTTAATGCCATCAGAAAACTATCGTCATCACCTTGTTTAGAAGGTTAGATTATACTAATCCGATAAAAACAATAAGAAACAACCTTCACGGGTCAGACATGCGCTAACTGTTTTCGCGTGAAGAATAGAAGAATAGGAAACAACTAATATAACATGTAGCAGTTGCATCGCCCCATCCTTATTAAATGCATCATTTATAGCACTTGTACTCCTTTTTCTCAATAATCCTGTTAAATCCTAGAAAATTTGACTCAAACATTAGATATAATAAGTTTATATATCATATAGTCAATAGTAAAATAAGATTACCTTATCCTCGTTGGTTAGCAAGAGAAATAGAAAAACCATCTCCGAAGACTTTTGACTTGAATCTGCAATAATAAGCAACGGTAAAAATCAAATAAAAGGTAAATAGAACTGATTGATTCTTTTTTATTAACCCTTTTTATATAAATAAATATATAATACTTATAAATATATAATGAGGATAATTATCAAGAAAATCAATGAAACCGGAAGTAATATAGAATATTCCCGGGTCGTCGAAATTCGGTTTGAATAACAATGCTTGAATGGAAAAGATTTGGGTTTGATTTCTAAATCTACGGGAAAAATAAAGCAATCTACACTAAAAATAAGAAAATTACACAAATTATACTATAAATGGAAACGGGAAGCTAAAACGACACACTAAAAACCTTAAATTTTCAAAATTAAGCTTATATTGATTTTTTCACTTTTAATGTATTTAAATTGACTAAAAAGGAAGTTTAAAGAAAACTAGAACGAAAACGGAGTTAAATTGAGCTAGAAAATACAAAAAACGAGCAAGGGAACGAATCCCGCTCTTTAAAAAACGAAATTTTACGGAGTTAAGTATTGAGCTTAGAATGTTTAGAGAAGAAAAATGAAATTACGAAAAGAAAAAAAGAAAAAAAAAAAAATTACGAGCAATGGGAACTCGCAATCCCCCGCCAGCTCTTTTTTTTAAATGCTAAACAAAATTTGATTTTACAAAAATGACCTTTAGAAGAAAAAGCTTTTTCTTATGTTTTACTAGGGATACTATATGATAAATAAAATTTCTAAAAAGAAAAATATTTTTTTTTTTGATTTTTATTTATTTTTTATATTAAAAATCAAGTTTTAAATAAAAAAAAAAAAAAGTTTTAGTTTTTAAAAAAAATTGTATTAAATAAAAATATCAAACGATTATAAAAAATGTGAAAAAAATAAGGAATAGTTGTTACGGTTTGTACTGGATTTAGGAAAAATAATGTGGCTATTAAATGTTGTGGCTTAATAAATAAGCCTGTAATAAGCTCAAAACTGGCTTATAGGCTTTATAGGGCGTTAAACATGCCTTATATAGAATTAATATTGCAATCTCACTACCGGATATGTGAGTGAGCTAAGCTATTTTTTGTTTGCACAGCGGTTCTGTAAGGGGGCGGGTGGTGTGAGTGTGTTATATATATAATAATGTTTGTTCTGATGCGTGAGTGTGTTTGCATGTTGTTATTATAATGTTCGGTTGGTTTGATGGGGTTGAGGGTCCTCCAAGTTTCGAGTTTCTTGCTCACTTGGGGCCTCCCCTAATCCCAACGTTTTTATTTCTCTTTTTTTTACAACTTTTTAAATAATCAGAAAATAAGCAACTTTAAAAACAAGACAAAAATTTTATATCTAACAAATAAGCACGAAATAAGCTAAATAAGATGGTAGTTTGCTAAATTTACTCTAAGACTACAAAATGCTTAACTGTTAAGCAGTTAAACACTTAATGAGCTAATGAAAATGAATGATAAGCTAAAGCTAGCAATAAGCTATACCTAAAAAGTAAAAGATATTAAAAATAAGCACTGACAATAAGCTAAATAGACAGAACAGCTAAAAAGGGTAAGAACACTTAAAATTTTACACTAAGAGGCAAATAAGCTCAAATAAGCTTAAAACAAAACCAAATAAGCTAGAACAAGCTTAGACTAACCTAATAAGCAAAGACAAACCACAATAAGCTAACACCCACAGAAAGATAAGCCATAAAAGGCAAATAAGCTATAAGCACAAAATTGGCAAACAAACAAGCCAAAGGGGCACCTTTTGGGCTTATTTTTAAGCCCAAGAGAGGGGTCCTAAGCTTAAGGCTTGCTAGGGCTTATAGAACAGCTTATAGGATTCCTAGAAAGCCAATTAGCACTAAAGATTCAATTAAAGAAAAGCAAGAAAAAGGGGTGTCAACTTGGGCTTTTGCACCAGGGGACTTTTTAACTAATTCCAAAGGGCTAAAAACCAGCTTATGAATAAGCTGGCTAATAAGCTCTTAACAAAAAAACAAACTGAAACAGATTAAGATTGGCTCTTAAAGAGCTTGTGTACAAAAAATTAGAAACTAATAATCATTTAAACCATCTGATAACTTTGAATTTAAAAAGACAGTTTGAGACTTGAAGAACACTTATAAAAACTTTGACAAATCTTTGCCAGATTTTGTTAAAAGAAAAAGGTAACCTAAAGACAAATATTATACTACACTTGACAATTAAAAAGAAAACTAAAACATCACACAATGTTGGATTTAAAAACCTAAACCACAAAAGCACTTATAAACTGTTTTCTTTTCAAGACAGTTTCAAAGCTTCTTTGAAAAACTTAAAAACTAACTTAAATGCTAAAAATCTTTTTAAAACAGCTTGTAAACTACTTAAAATAGCTAACCAAAAGTGGCTAAGGTGACCCAAAGGTTTATAACCCAAACTGACCCGTTTTCACCCTTGACCCAAACACTCCCTTAACTTTCTAAAGTGCTTTTTAAAACTGATTTATAAAGATTTAAGGTAAAGATTTTAAAGACAGATGATAACAAAGATTAGATAAGCAAAAATAAGCAAAAAGCAACAAGAATTAAGCAGTTAAATAAGCACTTAAGATAAGAGCAATATCAAAGGCAAATATGACAGTTGAGAGCAAAAACTTAAACAAAGGATATCAAAACATCAAATAAAGTCAAATAAGCATTAAAAGACATGATTAAGCAGGAAAAACAAGAAAATAGACAGGAATATAAGCAATAAGCAGATGAACAGTAGAAAAACTAAAATGGAAAAACAAGAAAAACTTACCAAACCCTTGCTCTTAACAAGGTTAAATAAAGAGTCTACAAGCTCTAGCTTGTATAAAACAAGCTAGTGAGAGTCCATAAGCCCATCCCTTTTTGGCTTATCATCCAAATGTTAAGCTGTGGTATTTTGAGGGCAATTTCTTTTTTTTAGATTTTCTTAACTGTTTATATTTCTAAGTAAATTTTTATAAAAGCAGGTTATAAAGTGGTTTAAATGATAGCTTATAAGAGCTTAAAGTGAGCTTTTTAAAACATAGAATAGACTTAAAACTTGAAAAAAAATAGAATATTTAACCAAACTTTGAATTTCATTAATCTTAAAACCTTACAAAGTAAAATTACAATAAAACTGAATTAAAACTAAGGAAAACTAAAAATTATCTTAAGTTAAAAGCTAGATGCTCAAATGGCTTACAAAAGAGCCTCTTATATAGAAAAACGATTCTAGGGTCTTGGCCTCTTTCTTTTTGTCTTCTTCTTGGTTGTGTTTCTTTGCTGAGACAGAAACTAGGGTGTGTTTGTTGTGAGTATAGAAAATAATTGATTCTGTAGGGTCTTGGCCATCTCTTTGTCTTCTTCGTGGTTTTGTGTTTCTTTGCTGAGACAGAGAAACTAGGCGTTACTTGGGTATGTGTTTTGTTAGTATTTGTTGGTTGTTGTTGACGAGAGTAAGCACAAATCCAATCTTGGCCATCAATAAGTTTCTTGGAAGCCCAATACCGAATGAGTCAACACCTTGATCTTGTTGTCTAATGAGGTGAGGGCAGGATTGTCATGGATTTTTGTTCATTTGTCCCTTTTGTGAGGTTTGGGGGTGGGTGGTTTATAATGGGTTTTTGGCTAGTGTAGCTCCGTGGTTCGAGGTGGGAGGACGGGAAGCTGTGAAACAGTAGAGGGGTTTGTTGGGCTGAGGAAAATTAAGTTTTGGGTATTTATAACAGGGTTAAGGTTTGTGGAATTGTCCATTCTTCTCCTACTTTCATTTAGTTTTTGGGTTTAATATAACAGTGGTCAAGGTTTGTGGATTTGGCTACAAAAGGTCCCTTGAGGGTCGTTATTTGTTAGTTAAAATATTTTGTCTCTTTGTGTGGTGCTTAACAAGAGTCTATGGGATATAAGGCTTATAACACTTAACACACGTTTTGTTAAGTGTGTATTTGGGATCAATAGTAGGAATTGGGTCGTGTGTTTTTATATAAGGAATTATGGGCTTTTTAAGGAAAATGAGCTTTTAAGTCTTCTAGTTATATACTAATGGGCTTTCCTGGCCCATTAGATGGGTTCGGGTGGGCCCATTAAGTTTTCTTCGTTTACGGCTCTGGGTTTGACCATTGACTTTGCAGGGTTGACTTTGACTTTGACTTTTGTTGACTTTGGCTTCGATTATTAACTTTAACTTTGCTTTTCTGATGGCTGTTTTCCATTCCCTTTAGGCCTTGGTCTTTGTTTGTTTGTGCTTGGTTTTTTTTGTACCTTTTGGCCGGGATATCGTTTCCTGCATAAAATAAGTGGAAAAATACCAAATTCGCAATGTTATTTTGGCACGGTTTTTGGTCATTTAAAGTCCCGATTTTAATGGTTGAAAGGGATGTGTATTTAAAAATTAAACGCATACCAAAATCCCCCCATTACATAAGACATTGTGTGTGGTCCTCACGCAAATTGCTATGAGTAATAGCATTATATTAGAAATAAGAATCTCGTTTCCCCTCGACTATAACCTCGAAAAAGTAGCTTAGTGTTCCGACTAAGGGGATTTAAAGACTCAACTAAGTTTTGAAGAAGCTCCTTGTCTTTACCATTTTTTTTAAAAGATCTACAACATATTTTTGTACAATAATTATTTTTCTTTTTTTTTGTTTTTTTCGTTAAGCAACTAACTTATTTTGACTTTCTTTATTTTATAAGATTTAAGGGATCTGATTAGAACAAGATGCATTTTTTGATCCGATGAGGAGAATGCCACCAAAAGGGGATAATAATTCATCGTCCTGACTGTTTTCACTTGTTCCAAACAAGGTTAAAAGGAAATCACCGCTAAATATGACGTTATGGATGCTAACACTACTTCATTCTTGCAACTCTTCGTGAACTTTACTTTTTACTCCCGACAATATTTTTATCTTAGGTATATGTGCTATTTTGAATTTCAACCAAGGTATTAACGTGTTTTGCATAATCCTATGTTTCACGTTTCCGACCCGAGGATGTGAATAATGTGTCTTTGAAGTGGCGAGAGTGAGGAGGAGATCATCCATGTATCGAATTTCGTCTCGGCAATATTCCCAACCTTTGCGGTTGTTAAGTGACCTAGGGATTTTTGATGAACCCCACGAGACTAGTTTCGGGATGACTCCGGAAACCTAGGTTCAAAAACTCTCAGAATTTTCCCGATTACACACTAGCTTATAAAATAGAATTGTAAAGTTCAAAAGCATATTTGAATTTAACACAAAAGAAATATATTATTTATAATTACACATTTTACATATTAAACACTTATGCGATTTTAAACCCTCAGACCTTTTAGAAAGCTTTGCAGCATCGGTTGTGAGACTGGCAAGAGTGCAGGCAAACTTTATCAGTCTCGGATTTTTATTCTTTATTGGGCCTTTCAGTCTTTAGCAAGGTTGTTGTAACATCGGTTGTGAGCCGGAGATAAGCAAACTTTTATGAGAGACACAGTTTTATATTTATTATTTTTTTTCATTTTTCATCCTTTTTTTATAAGAACTTGTTGATATAGGGGAAAGAGTTACTCTTTTTTTATGAAAAATTCAAGTAATAATAAATTTGAACTAAGGCTTTAAAGTTTTTGCTCTATGTATATACTACATAAAAAAATTATTGAATTTAAGTTTATTCTCCACAAAATAGCACTGTATATTATTAATCAGTTAGAAGCTATATGGGTAGAAAAAGCGAAGAAAAAAAAATTAGTCATATTATGAGGTCTCTTTAAGGATTCCAAATAATCCTTGTTTAGCAAGACAGAACTCATATTAACTCTCATCATTTTTGACTCTTCGGTGAATAATTTCCTTAATTCGCATAGTGCTTTGGCCCTAAAACGTGTTAAGGCGAACAAGATAGAGTCTCAACACGCCTCGTCGAGTCAAAAATTTATTCTTATTTCTACCCAGCTTAGGAAAGTCAAAATTGTTTGACAAAAAAACACTTATATTTTATTTTTTGAAAAAAATTTTAAATTTTTTTATTTTTTTGAACTGATCACTTTTTGGCAAGTTGGTAAAAATAAACAATAAACGGGAATTAAGTAAAAAAAAATATACCGACTGAGAGCACAATAATCAAATCTGAAGATCCCTCCCCCCCCCCCCCCCCCATACTAGACTAAACATTGTCCTCAATATTTTACGAAGGGTCTCTACGTAAATCCTAAGCCGTTTATTAAGTATGCTTAAAGATAAACGTTAGTCGATAAGATTAGGATATCAGATTCCCAAATGAAGCTGAGGATGTGAAGCTCTTGTGATCGAAGGACAAAACCGCGAGCACAAGAGGCTTCAAAAATCCAGGACATCTTGAACAATAGAATACAAAACACAAAACACGGAAAAGGAAAGAGGCAAGCTTCCTCACAACAAAAACACTTATTCATTTCTACATAACATAACTACGGATAAGCATGGGGTGCCTCCCACGAAGCGCTTGTTTAGGGTCACTAAGCTTGACCCAATCCCCGAATTTATTTGTCCTTGGGGAAGGTTTGGAGATCCGTGACAACCGATTTTGGTATGTCCCATCCAAAGTAGTGCTTAATTCGATGACCATTTACCTTAAAGTTTAGCCCGGAGTTTTGGGATAACTCAACGGTACCATATGGAAAAACATGGGCAATGGTGAATGGTCCGGACCAACGGGATTTCAACTTACTCGAGAACATCTTCAATCTAGAGTTAAAAAGGAGGACTTGATCACCGACGTTGAAAACGCGGTTTTTGATCTTGGCGTCATGGATCCTCTTAGTCTTCTCCTTGTAAATCAAAGAATTCTCATAGGCATGATCACAACGTTTATTTAGTTCAATGAGTTAAACTTTGCGGTGATCACCCGCGGTCTCAAGGTCAAAGTTAGCATGCTTTAAGGCACAGTAGGCTTTGTGCTCGAGCTCAATCGGTAGATGACATGCCTTTCCATACACGAGCTTGTAAAGAGTACACCCGATGGGTGTTTTGTAAGCTGTACGAAAAGTCCAGAGAGCGTCATCTAATTTGTCCGACCAAGAGGCACGGTTCTCGCCCACTGTCCTTTCAAGAATTCGTTTTAAGCCATGATTTGATACCTTAACTTGCCCACTAGTTTGTGGGTGATATGCGGTGGAGAGACGATGAGTGACTCCGTATTTAAGCATGACCTTTGCAAACTAGTCATTGCAAAAATAGGTTCCGCGATCAATTATGATAGCACGAAGGGCACCGAATCTGGCGAAGAGAGATTTAAGAAACTTGCAAACAACTTGAGCGTCGTTGGTGGGGAGCGCTTTCGCTTCAACCCATTTTGATAAGTAGTCGACCGCCACGAGTATACATTTGTTCCCTCGTGAAGACGGGAATGGCCCCATGAAATCAATGCCCCAAACGTTAAAGATTTCACAAACTTGGATGGAATTTTAAGGCATCTCATCCCTTTGTGAAATTTTTCCTTGTCGTTGGCACGAGTCGTAATTTTTAACCAACTCGTGTGCATCTTTGTAAATAGTGGGCCAAAAGAAACCAGCATCAAAGACCTTTTTGGCGGTGAGATTTACACCATGATGTCCCCCGGTGGGTCCATTGTGGCAAGCTTCGAGGATGTCGAGAGCTTCTTTGCTATGTACACACCGTCGGATCACTTGATCTGCACATATTTTGAACAAGAAGGGGTCGTCCCAGAAGTAGTGTTTGACATCTTTAAAAAACTTATTTTTCTGCTGGGATGACATTCCTTTGACAATGAAATTCCCTGCATGGTAGTTTGCGAAATCTGTAAACCATGGGGTACTATCAACACGAAGAGCAACTGATCCAAGAGTTTCGAGTGGAAATGTTTCCGTGATTTCCTTGTTCTCGAGTTTATCTTGATGAGGGTTCTCAAGTCTGGAAAGATGATCGGCGGCCAGATTTTCTACTCCTTTTTTGTCTCGGATGATAACATCGAATTCTTGGAGCAAAAGGATCCACCGCATTAGTCTTGGCTTAGCATCTTTTTTAGTGAAGAGATACTTTATAGCAGAATGGTCAGTATACACTATGCTCTTGGATAAAATGAGATATGACCGGAACTTCTCAAAAGCGTACACTACGACAAGCAATTCTTTTTCGGTCGTAGTGTAGTGTGCTTGAGCTTCGGTCATTATTTTGCTGGCATAGTGAATTGGTTAGAAATGCTTGTTTTTTCGTTGCCCTAGGACTGCCCCAATTACAAAGTCGCTTGCATAACACATGAGTTCGAAGGGCAAGTCCCAGTCGGGAGCAATCAAAATTGGAGCCTCGGTCTTGAAGCGTAAGCCGATGAAATTCAAGGTTGGGGATATGGTAATGCTCAAGGTCTTGCCTTAGAAAGGGGTCGTACGATTCATTAAGCAGGGAAAACTGACCCGAGGCATGTCGGACCTTTCAAGGTATTAGTTAAGTTTGGGGATGTGGCCTACATACTGGAACTTCCTCAGGAGTTGAGAAGAGTTCACCATACCTTCCATGCGTCTAACCTGAAGAAATGTTATGCTGACGAGCCGTTAGCCATGTCGTTAGAAGAAGTTCACATTGATGAGACGCTGCGGTTTGTGGAAGGGCCCGTTGAAATTATGGAACTGGGGATCAAATGATTGGAGCGAAGCCGGATACAACTGGTTAAGGTTTGCTGGAACTCTAGGCGGGGTCCTGAGTTCACATGGGAACGTGAGGATTCGTTCCGGAAGAAATACCCACATCTCTTCACAAACCGAGCATCGTCATCTGCTACAAGGTCTTAAGCTTTGAGGACAAAGCTCTTTTAACGGGTGGAGACTGTAACATTTCTCATTTTCGCGTCATTGTACGACTCTATTAATGATCACCATTTATTTTAGTCCGATACGGGTTTACTTTTAATTTTACTGTTAAGCTAAATCGCGTAGACTAGAAATAATCATTTAGCGTAAACGGTCACCAAATAAATTAAGATTTACGTCAAGCGAGTGTCTAATAATTATTAGGACGATAATTATTGGCTTTGTTCAATTATATTTGTATTGGTCACGTAAATGACTTACGTTTTGCAATAAAATACGCTTAGACGTACCGCGAAAATACCTAGACTTATCTAGACTCAAACCAATACCCACAGTTATACCCTGAACATAAAAATTATACAATTTTGTATGAATAAAACCCATAAGGCCGGTATTGGTAAAATAAAACACAAGAAACCATTGTGAAAGCCACACAATATCTATGCTAAGTACTTGTACAACATTATGTAATTAAAGAATGTACTTAGAACTTATTATACAATGGGTAAAGATCACACATGATCTTTGTTGCCTCTCTTCTCACGTCTACACCACAAGAAGACCACAAGAGCTAGATTTCACAAATCCTAGCATAACTAGACTAAGTACCAAACAAATCTTGTACAAACACAAAATATCTACCTAAGATCCCCAAATCTTGTACTTAGATTTTGCCATTAAGAATGGTACTTAGTGGTAAAATCAAAACTATGTCTCACTAACTAGCTAAACCAAAAACCACCTCAACTCATGCATATCTAGTCAAGGGAGAACTAAGGGAGTTTAGCTAGCAAGATAGTTCTATAAATAGAGCCCATTAGTTCTCATATCACAGTTTCAAGAAACACAACAATAGTTGCTAAACACTTGAGCCAACAAAGTCTCCTTTCTTCTTTTGTTCTTAACCCACGACAGAAACACAAAGTCTCCCACACACCACTCAACAAATTGCAAGCAAACTCTCTCTATCCTAAACCATAACCACGGCTCAAAACTATTATTAGGGTTTTCATAACAACACGCCCACTTCAAACACTTCCAAGTGTTCAAGAGTAGAGTTGCAAGTAAAGAGCTCAGGAAGGGTTGCAAGGACAAGGTGGGAAGGGGTTCACGAGTTAAGGCATAGGAGCAAGAAGCTCGTTGTCTGGTTCTATCGTGTCTCCTAGGGTCCGTACCCGTGTTCGTGCTTTCGGTTACGATCGTCCTTGCCTAGAGGTATCATACAAATTAGCATTCGAATAATCATTTCTAATCCTAAGTATTGCTTATGATATTTTACTATACTGTTGATATCACTACGTGGGTTATAACCATAAAACATTCCGAACCAATTCAAAGAAATGAACTAAAAACTCGACTTACTGTGATGCGTGTTTATATAAATAACGCATGCATCTCTTACATGAACCCTACATCCAAAACGTTAAAAGTAGGGAATAACATTTCATGGAACCTTTAGCAGCAAGTTCATGTTGTCATCTCAAACAAAGTCGTTTCAAAATAAAAGGTTACATAATGAACCATGCGAAACACGTTTCGACTTAAGTGAAACTGTAGGAACCCATGTCGTAATAACTTGTGTAGTACTTAAGTTAACATGCTTACGTAAACGAAGGCTCACGACTAAACTAGGGTTTATATATTACCCATGCGAAAATCATTCACAAGCTAGAAGTGTGTTTCAGTGGTCTTAGTACTAGGTAAAGGAAAGAAGACAAGAGAAACCATACACTACATTAAGCATAGCACACTGTGGGAAAACCTATACTTGAACTAGTTGCAAACGTCACATATTTCATGATGAAAATTATATTTCATTCGCTCATTGATTAATCCCTACGACACACATACATATAAACCATAGATCCTCAAAAACAACAGTGGCGTGTTAACCACTGTTGGACTGACTAAACTCGTTGAGGGCATAGCAGGCCCACAAGCCCAACTCTCTGGCCCAATAGTAATTGATAAGCTTGTGGCTTGTTGATAAAACATTAAGCTTGAAGGAACTTAACGAGCTTAAGGGCTTTTGAAAACACTAACGGACCTTAAATAAGCTTAACGAATGCATTTGTACTACCCGGACTAACTATAACATTACCAGTAGTAACCATTATGGTACTACCAGTTACCCGAAGATGAAGCGGTATTGGCATTCACGAATTTGGAGAGCATGTCTGTTAAATTGGCTATTTGATTTTGTAAACCTTGGCCCTGATTTTGCATATTTCTCAATACAGCATCATTAGCCTTGACATAATTCTCAAAATCGGTCTTTGAAACACCTTGCACTTGCTGAGCAGGAGCTTGATAAGGTTGAGCTTGGTAAACTGGTGGTTGACTAGTCGGAGGTTGATACACTTGTCCTTGGTAGAAGTTATTTCCACGGTTTTGATTGAAATTGGTTCCTCGATTTTGGTTGAAATTATTTCTTTGATTCTGATTGAAACGGTTTTGATTATTTTGAATCGGAGGAAAACCAGGAGGTCGGATTTGGTTTGCAACCATCGGAGGTCTAGAATTTGTATTTCCTTGATTAAAATTGGTTGCAGCAGCTTATGAAACGTACTCTTGAATGTTGTCTTGATAAACGTTGCCATCGGTGGCTGGAAAATTTCTATAAGAATGAGCACCTCCACAAGTTACACAACTCTGCTGGACCGCTTTTATGGGTGCGGGAGCTTAGGCTTTTTGTTTGTCGATAAGTATAGTCTTCATCATATTCTTAAGTTCAGAAACTTCGGTTGTAAGAGCAGCAACATCTAGTGAAATTCCGGGAGTAGATGAATTCAAACTCACTTTGGCAATGACTACCTTGTTTCGTGAATTACAAACCTTGGATTTACTCTCGATAATTCTTAAGCTTTCACGAGGCATCTTATCCAAAAAGTTTCCACCCGCAGCAGAATTAAATGAATCTTGATCATTAGCATTCAAAGCATTGTAAAACGTATCTAGCTGATGTAATTCTGAAAATCCGTGATGTGGGCATGCTTGAAGAAGGTCATTAAATCGATCCCAAGCCTCGTAAAACGATTCATTAAATCTTTGTTGAAATCTCGTGATTTCATTTCGAAGATTTGTCGTTTTTAAAGGAGGAAAGAATTGATTAATGAATTTTGAAACAAGATCATCCCATGTCAAAATTGATCGAGGAGGTTCTTTTTCTAGCCAAATTCGGGATGAACCTTCATGAGAAAATGGAAAAAGCATAAGCTTAATTGACGTGCTCGGGATATCCGAGAATCTCATCGTTGAGGTAATCTTATTGAAATAACGGATGTGAGCATGTGGATCCTCTTTATCATGTCCGAAAAACTGTTTGTTTTGAACAAGATTGATCAAACCATGCTTTAACTCAAAATTAGCATTGATTTCAGGAATTACAATTGCATCCTCGTACCCCTCGGTGGGTGCTTGGAGCAATTGTGCCATAGTCCGGTTATCAGCCATCGGAACTAGGGGAGGATTAACAAAAGGTTCTTCTAAATGAAATGGTTCTACAACAGCCGGTTGGGCTTGTTGTTGATGGTTACGGTTGCGGGTTTGAGAACGAGTGCGCATGCACAAAGTAGAAAAAGAAAATTTAAACTAATTTTTTTTACAATCTATTTAAACGGATAACGAGATAGACAACTTAAACCTAATAATCAACAAGCTTCTCGGTAACTCTTCGAAAAGAAAAACGCACAAAGGAGCGGAGGAATAGGAAAGCGCGAAGCTATTAAAAACCTTTTTCCTTTAGGGTCTTAGTTCCTAGGAACAACCTGCCTTATACCCCTCTTCTAGTTTGTTTATCTTTTAAAAGGTGAACCGTACCTCGCAAGTGACACAAAAGGTAAGTTTTTTGATTCTTTGGTTCGGGAACTTATTAATGGATAATACTTCAGTTGAAAGTATTATATGTTGGTGTTCTTTTACCAACTTGTGATTTTTATTGATAATTAAAGACAATGTTTTTATCTTTTTAGTTTTTTTTTCTTTATAATAAAAAGTAAATATTCACAAACTTCAAGCACAAATAATCAAACATCGAAACGACAAACGCTTTCACTCCTCCCCGGCAACGACGCCAAAAATTGATTAATTGATTGGTTAACCCTTTTTATATAAATAAATATATAATACCTATAAATATATAATAAGGATAATTATCAAGAAAATCAATGAAACCGGAAGTAGTATAGAATATTCCCGGGTCGTTTATCCCCAACGAAGAGTGAATTGGAAAGTAGAGAGTTGGATTGACATTTGATGATTGGATAGAACAAAATTTGGATTGAATTTCTAAATCTACGGGAAAAATAAAGCAATCTACACTAAAAACGAGAAAATTACACAAATTATACTAAAAATAAAAACAGGAAGCTAAAACGACACACTAAAAACCCTAATTTTTCAAAATTAAGCCTAAATTGATTTTTTCACTTTTAATGGACTTAAATTGACTAAAAAGGAAGTTTAAAGAAAACTAGAACGAAAACGAAGCTAAATTGAGCTAGAAAATACTAAAAACGAGCACGGGAACGAATCTTGCTCTTTAAAAAACAAAATTTTGCAAAAATGACCTTACGAAAGTTTTTCTATTTTTCCTAAGTGTAATATGACAAAAGAAAATTTTCTAAAAAAGAAAAATATTTTTTTGATTTTTATTTAATTTTTAATAATTAAAAAACAAATTTAAAGAAAATAAATGATAAAAAATAGCAAACAAAGTGGATTAAGGTGTATTGGTTCTATGAAAAATAAAAGCTAGAAAATTGGGCTTATAAATAAGCTGAAAACAGCTTATGGGCTTAATGGGCTAAAATGCCCATATAAATTAAATTGTGCAACTCATTACCAGATGAGCTATTGTAGCACAACGGTAGTGAGTGTGTTATAAAATGTTGGTTGATGGGGTTGAGGTCCCTAGTTCGAGTCTTGCTCACTTGGGGCCTCCCCTAATCCCAACATTTTTATTTCTCATTTTTTTTTACAACTTTTTAAATAATCTGAAAATAAGCAACTTTAAAAAAGACAAAAATTTTATATCTAACAAATAATCACGAAATAAGCTAAATAAGATGGCAGTTTGCTAAATTTACTCTAAGACTACAAAATGCTTAACTGTTAAGCAGTTAAACACTAAATGAGCTAATGAAAATGAATGATAAGCTAAAGCTAGCAATAAGCTATACCTAAAAAGTAAAAGATATTAAAAATAAGCACTGACAATAAGCTAAATAGACAGAACATCTAGAAAGGGTTAGAACACTTAAAATTTTATACTAAGAAGTAAATAAGCTCAAATAAGCTTAAAACAAAACCAAATAAGCTAGAACATGCTGAGACAAAACTAAACTAATAAGCTAATGCAGCAACAAATAAGCACAAAAGATCAAACAGAAGAGCCACAAATAAGCAACTAAAAAGAGAGACTTACTTTTCAACTAAGCCCAAGCTAAGCTAAACTGTGGGTGCTTAAGGGGCAAAATAAGCTATGGAAAGGATAGCTAAGCTAAGGCAAATGCAAAACTAGACCTAATAAGCTATTATGAACAAATATAAACACAAGAGCACAGATAAGTAAGCAAGATAAGCTCAAATAAGCTAAGGGGCAAAACTGCAGGCAAACAGTCAAAATGCACACTTTGAGCTTAAAAATAAGCCACCTTGGCTTTCTGGCTTATAGGAGCTTAAAGAGTAGCTTATAGGCTTTCTAGAAAAGCAAAAAAAACTAAGGTTTTAGTACAAATAAGCAAGAAAAAGGGGTGTCAACTTGGGCATTTGCACCAGGGCACCTTGTTGACAGTTTTAAAGGGACAAAAGTAAGCTTATAAATAAGCCACCAAATAAGCTTAAAATGAAAAGTTAGCTAAAAACAGATGGAGTGAAGCTCCTAATGAGCTTGTGCACACATTTTCATAAGATACAATCAACTTTTACTATCTGGTATTTGGATATTAAAATTTGAACTTTTGACTAAAAAAAATAACTCATGAAGAGTTGACAGTTTTTAGGAGAACAAGAACTAACCAAAAGGAAACTTATACCACTCAACTTTAACCCTCAAAACACACAAAAAACAATTCTCTAAAACTGGTTTTAATAGCTTAATCAAATAAGCTCATAAACAACTCTAAAAACAGATTAAACATACTTAAAAACAGCTTGCAAAAGAAAGCCAAGTGACCCAAAGTATTTTTAAACCAATGTGACCCGTTTTGTACCCTTAACCCAAACACTCCCTTAACTTTCTAAAGTGCTTTTTTTAAAACTGATTTATAAAGATTTAAGGTAAAGCTTTTGAAGACAGATGATAACAAAGATTAGATAAGCAAAAATAAGCAAAAAGCAACAACAATTAAGTAGTTAAATAAGCACTTAAGATAAGAGCAATATCAAAGGCAAATATGGCAGTTGAGAGCAAAAACTTAAACAAAGGATATTGGTATGTGTTTAATTACACATACCATTTTCCTTTAAAAACGGACTTAAATGACTAAAATCGTACCAAAAATACATTGTATTTGTATGTTTTGCATTTGTATTGTGCAGGAAACGGATATTCAAGAAAAGGAACAAAAAGAAAGCCAAAAACAAGCAAATCCAAGCATGGAATGGAAAGGACAAAGTCAAAAGTCAAGCAAATGAAGAAAATACAACTTGAGGGGCTAAAACTGCCAAACCTCAAGTTGTATTACAAGAATTAAAAGACAAGGGTCAAAATTGCAAACCGAGCAAAG
>BQNB010128776.1:0-19224 GCA_026074375.1 Tanacetum coccineum
TATTGGTCCAGTAATATAAAACATGATATGGAGAGCTATCCCAGTATCTAGCTCACTTGTTAGGCGTAACTAGACCCAGATGAATAATAGGTCACATATTCAAACACGTAGACAAGTATCATGTGATAAACATAATTAAACTTTCAACGATAAATTAAGATAATCGATTTTAAAACAAACCAATTGTTAGGAATTTAGTTTTTAGTGAAGTGACGATCATTATCGATCTCACGAGCCTTTATAATAGTTAGACAATTTTATGTAATAGTTAGGAAGCTAACCGGGCCAAAGCATAGAAAGCCCATGTCAAGCCCATGGAAAGCTCGGTTTATTCTTTGTATAAAAGCCCTCTTCACACATGGATAGGGTGTTGGTTGGTTCATTTCTCACACATAATCTAATCTTTCTTTCTTTGTTACTTTCTCTTACTAGAACCTTCCTCCCATCCACTTTCTCTCTCTAGTATTTCTTCATTGTTATGTGGTGTTATAGATTGCTAGTATTCTACAATTAGTATCAAGAGCCATGGAGTGATTTGTTAAGTTTTTGTGTTTTGTTTCTTATTCGTTTTTTTTAAACTGTAATCTTTCTTCTTATTTTTTTTGTTTTCAAAGCTCTTTTGTACATTAAAAGATCATTTACCTTGGTAAATCTGATCTAGTATCTTTAGGATATAGGTGTACAAGCTTTGAATCAAGAAAAACATCATCTTTGTGCATTTTTGTGTTTGAAAAAGCTTTAGAAACTATAATTCTTGATTTCAAAATTTTTGGCTTAAAAACCATAAAGTTTGCATTTTTAAGGTACCTATAGGCTTAGTAATACTGTTGTACAAGAAATTTTGGAAAAAAATGATCAAAAAGTGAGGTCTTTTCTATGTTTGAAATTTTGAGTTTCGTTCAAGTAGAAGGAGATTTTCAATCTGCAAGTGAAGGCGAATTTAACAAATCTTCTAGATCAGGTCGATTTATCAATCTTCTTATTCAAGGCGATTAACAAGTTCTTTGTACAAGGCGATTTATCAATTTCTCTTTGCAAGGCGAATTAACAGCTCTTCAGTTCAAGGCGAATTAACAAGTTCTTTGTACAAGGCGATTTATCAATTTCTCTTTGCAAGGCGATTTAACAAGATTCCTTCACAAGGCGATTTATCATCTTTCTTTGCAAGGCGAATTATACGTGATAATATCCAGCGATTTATACCAAAGTTATATCCAGCGATTTATACCTGAAATAAAATCCAACGATTTATACCTCACTGTATCCGGTGATTTATACCTGTTTTCAAACGGCGATTTATACGTCCTTCTTAGGGTGATTTATACTCGTACCTTAGAAGATTTATATAGCCTTGGAGATTTATACGGTTTTTTTGTGATCTGTAAAATCCCGCGAAGTACTTTCTTGGTTTTATCAAGAATAGTAAAATCCCGTGTAATCTTAAGTCTCATTCACTTAACACAAACATCAATTTATCACAACAACCTCTTATCACTAAACGATCAAAAGGTTATCTTTTCTCATCAAATTGAAATGGATTCTATTATTCCACTTGGACAAAAGAATACTCTTGCTGAGTACATGATACTCTCTGGTGGTGACAATCGTCCACCAATGTTGGACAAGGACTTGTATGATTCTTGGAAAAGTCGAATGGAACTTTACATGCAAAATAGAGAGCATGGGATAATGATACTTGAATCATTTAAAAATGGTCCACTCATTTGGCCTACTGTTGAAGAGAAGGGAGTAACCAGAAAAAAGAAATATGCTGAATTATCTGCTGCTGAGAAAATCCAAACTGATTGTGATATGAAAGCAACCAATATCATTCTTCAAGGTCTTCCAGCTGATATCTATTCACTTGTGAATCATCACAGAGTTTCTAAAGACTTATGCGAGAGAGTTTAATTGCTGATGCAAGGTACCTCTTTGACTAAGCAGGAGAGGGTGTAAACTGTATAATGCATTTGATAACTTTACTCACATCAAGGGGGAATCACTTCATAAGTATTACTTGAGATTCACTCAGCTGATTAATGACATGAACATTTACAACATGAAAATGGAGCAATTTCAAGTTAATACCAAGTTCTTAAACAGTCTTCCACCAGAATGGAGTAAATTTGTGACTCATGTCAAGCTCGTGAAGGATTTGCATACTACCAACTTTGATCAGCTTCATGCATATCTTGAACAACACAAAATCCATGCAAATGAAGACTGTCTTCTGCGTGAATGCAATCAAGATCCACTTGCATTTATGGCAAATCAGCAGATGACACCACCTCACTTCAACACTTATCAATCTTTATACAACAATCCTTAGCTTCAACAACAGTTTTCACCATCTCAATATGGATCAATTCATCCCACTCAACATTACTCATCAACTTATCTATCACAACCTTAATTCAATCATTCATCAGTTCAATCATCATATCTATATCAGTCTCAAATGAATCATCAAACCTTATCTGTTCCATAAATTGTTTATCAATCACCTCAAGTTTTTACACAACTAATTACTGAGTCACCTCTTGTAGACTCAGGTTTTGTTGTTCCTATTTTCTTTCCAAGAGATGATCTAATTGCTTGTCTCAACAAAGCAATAGCTTTTCTAACAGTTGTAGCTTCCTCAAGGTTTCCCTCAACCAATAATCAACTTAGAACCTTATCGAATCCAAGAAACCAGGCCACTATTCAAGATGGCAGGGTCACAGTGCAACAAGTTCAGGGGAGACAAGGTCAAAGTTATTCTGGTACTGGGTATAAGAGTAATGCTACTAGTTCTGGGGGAAACAATGCAAGCAGACACACAAGGGTTGTTAAATGCTACAACTATCAAGGTGAAGGACATATGGCTAGGTAATGCACTCAGCTTAAGCGACCAAGGAATGCAGCATGGTATAAGGATAAAGCAATGTTAGCTGAAGCTCAGGAAGCTGGACAAATTTTGGATGAAGAGCAACTCGCATTTCTTGCAGATCCAGGGGTTCCAGATGGTCAAGAATCAATCCAAACGAATGCTGCTTCAACTGAGATCTTGATACTATATTATGACTGGTATGATGTCTCGAATTGCAAAAGCGGTTCTCATGGCTAACATTTCCAAAATATGTTCTGACTTATCTTAAGTACACTCATCTGAAACCATCAAATGATATGGAACAATCAAAGTGTGCATGCAATCAGGATATTGAGAACAAAGCACTAGCTATGGATTTTACAGATAATATATATAGATGAGAGCAAAATCATTCGTGACTCGTCTATATAGCAAGAAACACAATAGGCCGAATTTTCAAAGATACTAATTTGCACACACATATATTCAATGATCTTTTCTAGATAGAACAAATGTAGGAGACAAGAGATTTAAACATGTAAATATATTAGAAAAGGCTAATAAGATCATAATAGTGAAATCAGAACCGCTTAGCTAGAGAGATAAAAGATACGAGTCAAAACTTTTGAACACGTCTAATATGATTTTAAGCATACTGAAAAAATGATTGATTCTCTATGATGATATGATTAAAAAAGCTTTCCTGAAATAACAATTACTCCTTGTCAAAATCTTTCCAACAAATCAAAGAAAAGAATTTTTTTGTCAAACATTCACGTTTGTTCAAAAATGAATCCAAAGAAAAAAAAATACATATATGAAAAACGAAATGATTTGAAAAAAGATAAAGAGAACTTTGATATTATTATTTTTAATGTGGGTCACTCTGCTCAAAAACCATGCATAATTAACGAAGCCTCAAGTTTTTATATATAACACAAACAATCTCTAGGTTATCAAAATCCCGTTTAAAAAAATAAAAAAATTTAAAAAAAAAAATTATAAAGAAAATAAAACCCTAAGAAAGCTCAGAGCTGATTAAAAAAATAAAAAACACAAAACACCAACCTTTTTCTATGATGGAATTTGTAATTCCTTCTCCCCCTACTTTCTTAATTTCATTTTTCTTTCCAGTTACATTTCTTTCTCTTTTTCGCTAATTGTAAACGGTTGCTATGCTTGTGATTGAATGATGAGAGAAACATTGATTTTGTAAGAAGAGAGTCAATCAAAATGTCCCCCTGAAAAAAAAAGAGAAAAAAGGGAATCCCAGAGGCCAATTAAACAAAACAATTCTTCCATAAACCATTTGGATTTTATGAAAAAAATTAAAAAAAACTAATCCATTTCAATTATTTTTTGGAAATGGTTTAAACTCTCCTAAAAATTAACAAACCTTCACACAAATTTACTCATAAAAAAATTAAAAACATACAACTATAACCTCGCAACAACAAGAAATTTTGATCGGAAACTGGAAAACAAAACATTAAATAAAACAACATTGCTTTTTCTTATCTTTCCCTCCCTTTTACCCCCCCCGCCCCCCCCTTCTTTTTCTTTTTTTACCTTCTCCTCCTGGTTGCTATGGTCCATAAATCCTTATCTAAAACAACCCCCTTAACCTAAAAACTTACCCATATTAAAAACCTCTAACTTGATCTCATCACATAATGCAAATCATTCAAAATCCCTGTTAAAATAGAAGATAGTTAGAAAGCCACCTAAGAAAGAGTAAATTTCCTAAGTTAAGACTTGGTGAATGAAACCCTTAAAAAAATCTTAAATTTCACCTTTGCCCCGTAACCTTAGTTATTTGCCTGGTTTGACAACATGATGAAGACAAGGACTACAACCGTGATGCTCGTACAGAAGGTGAAGTGGGATTTGAACATACTAAAGCTATTTTAACAAAGAAATTTATTCCATTTCTAAAATCTTAAAAGACATTTCAGTGTGTTTTAATAAGTGATCTTTCTATAATGAAATAATGGAAGTACAAATAGTTTTTGACCAAATGGACGCTGCTGTTCAACAGTCTTCAGTTGACAAACAATGTTTGGAAATTGCTAAGAAAGAATTACTTTTGATACCAGACGTCTTACAACAAATCATTCTCAAGATGTTCCTTTCAACTTGATGAAATTCTAATGTCTTTGATTGGTGAAAGTCTGTGAATATGGATAAAAGAGAAAAGGAATCGTTGGATGAAGTTGTTCACTCGAAGCTGAGCTTTTGAAATCCGCCAAATATGCATAATGATCTTTTTGAAAAGTTACAAACTTTAAAAATATGTATTTCTCCTTGTAATTGTCAATAAAACAACGTAAATACAAGAAATTTTTTCAAAAAATGATAAATCATGTAATAATCAAAATGCACTCCGAAATTCCAAAATATTTGAAAATAAATGATTTGAAAGCTTCACAGCTTCAAGACAATAAGACGCAATACCCATTTGTAAGTTGTGAAAGGATATTATAAAAAATTACAAAAGAAAAGAAAAGGATAAAAAGAAAGGGATCTCAAAAAAGTAAGAATGTCCAATTATGATATGGTTAAATTTAGTAGCCAAAAAAATGTAGAAACTAACCTGGAGAATACGTGGCAAAATTAAACTGACTTTCGAAAAAAAAAAACAAAAAAACAAAAAAACGAGCGTCTTTTTTGTAATGAAATTAAACCTGTGAAAACAAAGTTTTTTTTTATTTTTTTTTTTTTTTTTTATTTAAATTTAAAAAAATAATAAGAGCAATTTATGACTCAAGTTGATAAAAGAAGAGTACACGTGTTCATTAGAGAGATAATACAACTAATTAGACTAAAGAACGATTAGATATTGACTCTTTATAACTTTAAAAAAATTAAAATAAAATAAAAAAATTGATTAAAAAAATAACCACTTAAATAAACTAACTTAAAAACTCGTAAAAAATAATAAAAAAAAAAAAAAAAATTAAAGAAGCCACCAACCCCCACCCCCCCACTCCCCACCCCCTCCCCGACCCCCCCGAACCATACCACACTCACCAGCTCACCTCCCCCCCTGCAAACACCAGCGCATACCCCCCCTACGCCCCACCCAAAAACCCATCATATACCCAAACAACCCAACACCCACACCCCAACCACATATAACCCTCACCTTAGTAAATATATTCACCCTACCCCACCATAGACAATCCAGACGCACCCCCCCCCCCTCCCCCCCCCCCCACCCCCACCCCACCCCCAAACCCCCCCCTCCCCCCCCCCCCTCCCCATACCCTCCCCAAACGCCCCACCCCAATTTATTTTTTTTAATACAACTACCCAATAGCAACAACAACAAAAAACAAATTCTTAAGCAACATTACTTAAAATCTAACCCATCCGAATCATCATTTAAAGTGATATAAAATTGCTATATACCAAACATCATAATCTCCTGCTCAATCACCCCCCCCCCCCAATATCCACCCACACACCCAACACAATCCAACTAATCGTTTCACAAACAAACACACAAATGTTTCCCACCCCGCCACATGAACCAATTCCACCTCCACAACCACCAATTACCTTTCCACACACACATAGTGTTAAAGGGTTTCCACCAGTAATGTTCATCATCACAAACAAACCGAACACACAATCAAACACACAGCAAAAAAACAAAATAAAAACTCAAAATTCCCAGATCACGACAACCCAAACAAAAACAAAACACACAACCAATCTCTCCAGTTATATTTTTATTATTATAACCGCCGCCATCCAAACCAAAAGGTTTATAATGGCCTAGTACATCATAACCATACCTGCTTTGTTTTTGGCTCCTAGGTTTTATAAAATTTATTTGCATTGCAAAAATCATACACAATACTCCAGCGTGAACGGGTCACAATCTCAAAAATCATTTTACTCCCCTCGATATTATTTAAGAGTATCAAACTAAAAAATTAAACAAAAACTTAAGTACAAAGTGAAACTCCAAGGAACCACACACAAAAAACAAGCCCCAAACAAACAACCAAATTACAAAACCTTCAAAAACAAAAACATACAACTCAAATAAAATCTTACTGTTAAAGAAAAAACAACAATGTGTGGCTGAAAAACACAAACAACACACCTCAAGAAACACAAAAAATCAATCTTGATAAACACCTTTACATATTCATTATCTTAATCTATTTTACACTATAATCTTTCTCTTTATTATTTCATTTCCTTTATATTCTTTCATTCTTCTTTTTCCCTTCTTAGATATTTCTTCCAAAAACAATCCTCACAACAAAAGCTCACTGAAATCTATATCTTTATTGCTAATCCTTTATTAATCTTCTCATCTGTTTCCTTTTCTCTTATATCCGATTCCTTACATTTATTAATCTACTCTGTTACCTTTCCTTTTCCATTTCCTTTCTTTTATTTCTATACTTCTCTCCAATTCTTCCTACTTTTTTCTTTTATTTACTTTATCTTTCCCTATTTCTTTATTTATTAATTCTTCTATTCTTTTCTGTTTCCCGTTCCCATCTTTCTTTTGTTTCTTATTCTAATCTTGATATTATTCTCTTCTTTTTCGGGGGAATAGAAGTCACCAAAACTAAAAACAGCTAAGTAGAACAAAACAAAAAAACAAACCTTTTAAAGATAAAGATTATAATTTATTTTCTTATAATTTATCGCTGTAAATAAAGACTTGCCAACTAAATTACATTAGTTAATGTATATGTTCGAGATAACATGCCCTAATGCAATTAAACTTAAATGATAAAAAGGTTTTGTCACCACCCAAAAATATGTCATGAAAGTTAGGTTTGCTGACCTCCTCACATCTCAGTCAACATTAAACAGGTAATGTCATCTACAACATCCAGATATCAACGACACCTGTTTTGTCCTCCTAAAGGATGGAAGTGTTTCTACAAAGTAATTGTGGATCAACCAAAGCTACAGAGGTAATAAAAAGAATGATATGATCTTGCGAACACCAAGTATGAACATAAAGAATAAAGTATTAACGCCCACACCTAGTGAAAAGTTAATAAAAGGAAACCTTTGTTTGAACCCTATTCGTAATGTTTGATTGTTAAGCATTCACATGTTAAATGCTAATTCTGAACCTATTTGTGCTACTTGTAAGAAATCTATGTTTGATGGTGTTCATGATATGTGTCTTCTTAATTTTGTAGAAACAAGAATAGCCATGCTAAATCTTCTAAGAAACATAAAAAACAAAATATTTAGAAACCTACGGGTCATGTATTCAATGAAGTAGGACTTAAGTGGAAACCAACAGGCAGAACTTTCACTATAGTTGGTAATTAGTGCCTTTAACTAGGATCACTTCAGCTAACGTAGTGCCTTCTAAGAAAACCATTTCCCACTCAGTTGAAACACAAAAACTAGAGCTTAAAGTCTACAGCAGGAAACCCAAAAATGTTAAAATTGTAGGTTTGAGTAAAAAGGCTAAGATTTTAGAATCTAAGAATGCTAACCACTCAGAACCCAATCATACTTGGGGATCTAATGCTTCAAATATTCCATCTTCTTCTTCTCTTTTCATGATAGGTTGTCCAGATTTTTCTTTGGTATCTAGACTCTGGATGTTCAAAACACATGACAGAGAACCGATCTCAGCTCATGAACTTTGTTAGTAAATTTCTAGGTACAGTTAGATTCGGGAATGGCCATATTGCAAGAATTATAGGGTATGTTGACTATCAGCTGGGAAATGTTACTATTTTAAGAGTATACTACGTCAAAGGGCTTGGACATAACTTGCTTTCTGTTGGTTAATTTTGCAACGCAGATCTTGAAGTTGCCTTTCGAAAAAACACTTGCTTTATTCATAATTTAGATGGTGTTGATCTACTTTTTGGATCCCGAGACACAAATTTGTACACAATTTCTCTTGATGACATGCTTAAAACATCTTTGATCTGTCTTCTATCCAAAGCGTCAAAGACTAAGAGGTTGGTAAGGCACGTCGTTAGCCACATCTCAATTCGAAATCTTAACAAACTAGCTAAAGACGGTCTTGTACGAGGCATTCCAAGACTTAAATTTTAGAAAGATCATCTGTGTTCAGCATGTGCATTAGGAAAAAGTAAGAAATCCTCTCTTCAACCCAAAGCTGAAGACACTAACCAAGAGAAATTATATCTTTTGCATATGGATTTGTGTGGCTCGATGCGTATGGCGAGTATTAACGGGAAAAGGTATATCTTATTGTATAGTCGACAAAAAAGAAAATTTTTGTTTATTAATAATCAGAAAAAAGTTTTAAAGGAGAATAAAAAAAAAAAAGATTACTCAAGGAATTTTATCCTGGGTCAGATTTTTGAGGACAAAAGATGAAGCTCCAGAGGCCATCATCAAATGCATAAAAAACATTCAAGTTTATTTGAATGCCATCGTCCGTAATGTTCAAACATATAATGGAACCGAATTTGTCAATCAGATACTTTGTGAATTTTATGAAAATGTTAAAATCTCGCATCAAACATTTGTTGCCCGCACTCCTCAGTAGAACGGCGTTTTCGAAAGACGAAACCGAACTCTTGTAGAAGCTGCTCATACAATGTTAATATTTTTTAAAGCTCCATTATTTTTATGAGCCGAAGCAATCAATACAGCCTGTTACACCCAAAACTGTTCATTAATCCGCCTTCGATTCAACAAAACTCCATACGAGCATATGCAAGATAAGAAACCAGATTTATCATTCTTTCATGTCTTTGGTGCACTCTGTGATCCTACCAATGACAATGACGACTGGGTAAATTAGATGCAAAAGCTGACATTGGTATTTTTGTTGGTTATACGCCCGCAAAGAAAGCGTTCAGAATCTACAACAAAAGAATCTGGAAAATTATAGAAACAATTCATGTGACATTCGATGAGCTGACAACAATGGCTTCTGAACAATTCAGTTCAGGACCCGGGCTTCATTCTTTGACTCTTGCAACATCCAGTTCAGGACTCGTTCCAAATACTGTTTCTCAACAACCTTGTATTCCACCACCAAGAGATGATTGGGATCGCTTGTTTCAACCTATGTTCGATGAATACTTCACTCCTCTATCCATTGCTGTTTCTCTAGTTCAAGAAGCTGCTGCTCCGAGAGCAGTGGTTTTAGCCGATTTTCCTGTGTCAACTTCCATTGATCAGGATGCTCCATCAACAAGTATTCCATCAACACAAGAACAAGAACAAGAACATTCTCTAAACATTTCTCAAGGTTTTGAAGAATCATCAAAACATCAACTTTTCGTGATGATCCACTTCATGAATCTCTTCATGAAGACTCGACTTCTCAAGGATCATCATTGAATGTGAGACAAACCCACACTCCATTGGAACACCTTGGTAGATGGACTAAGGATCATCCTATAGAAAATGTAATCGGTAATCCTTCTCGCTCTGTCTCTACGAGAAAGCAACTCCAAACTGACGCCATGTGGTATTATTTTGATGCCTTCCTGACTTCGGTAGAACTAAAGAACTTCAAATAAGCAATGACCGAACCGTCATGGATCGATGCAATGCAAGAAGAAATTCATGAATTTCAAAGACTAGAGTTTGTGAATAGGGTGTCGTGTCATATAAAAAGTGTTATATGATCAAACCTAAAGAGGATTTATAAGGTCAAGACTATGAATTTGTCCAGGTACTAAAGATAAGGTGCTAACTAGTTCTTAGGATTCAAACAAGAAGAGTGAAATAAATTCGAGAATCATTTGCACCGAGCTAGAATATATGCCTCCGAATCTTCATAGCAAATGTCGCTCATAAGAATATGATGATCTACCAAATGGATGTCAAAATGGCTTTCTTAAATGGCGATCTCAAAGAAGAGGTCTACGTTTCTCAACCAGCAGGATTTGTTGATCAGGACCCCATCGATTTTTGACAAGCTCAAAAAGGACATCTACGATCTCAAACAAGCACCACGTGCGTGGTACAACATGCTGTCAAGCTTCCTAATCTCACAACATTTCTCCAAAGGTGCAGTTGATCCAACACTCTTCACACGTCAAGCTGGGAACGACTTATTATTAGTACCGTAAATGTCAATGACATCATATGCAATATTCATATCACGCAGGGTGTCAGGACACTAGACGCAGTACATCAGGAAGTGCTCAATTATTAGGTGATAAACTTGTTAGCTGGTCTTCAAAGAAGCAAAAGTGCACTGCCATCTCGAGTATAGAGGCTGAATATATTGTTTTATCTGGGTGTTGTGCTCAAATCTTATGGATGCGTTCACAGCTAACAGACTATGGCTTTCAATTCAATAAGATTCATCTGTACTGCAACAACAAGAGTGCGATTGCTCTATGTTGCAACAATGTTCAACACTCACGAGCCAAGCACATTGATGTTCGCTACCATTTTATCAAGGAGCAAGTGGAAAATGGAATCATAGAGCTATACTTTGTCCGGACTGAATACCAACTGGCTGACATCTTCACCAAACCTTTGCCTAGAGAAAGATTCAACTTCTTGATCGAAAAGCTCGGTATGAGAAGCATGTCTCCGGAAACTCTGAAATGTCTGGCAGAGGAAACGGATGAGTGATGATGGTAACTCATATCATGTATTATATGTTGATGAGGTGTCATTTTATACACTTTTTGGGGGTTGTTTAACCCCCTAAATCATGCATTTATGCCCAAAATAGGTACTTAATCGTTCCTTTTCAGGTATTTAGCATTTGGAAGGCATTTGGAGGAAATACATATGACTTGGGCTAATTTGGAGAAGAAACGGACAAGACTACGAACCTATACTAACATCTCTCAATAATTTGTAGTCAGAAGCTGGAGACGGCGTTACAGATTACACGTGACGCCGTCATAACCCATCTCAAGACGGCGTCACAAGATCTCCAAACGGCGTCAGATTGTACGACCCAACCCATTATCTTGAATATTCTATTCATGACGGCGTCATGATTAACACGCGACACCGTAACAACGATTTTCCTATATATACAAATTCGTTTTAGGATTTTAAGTGTGTAACTTTAGAGTAAAAGAAAGGGGCGAACCTTAGTTCATTTAGCAGCTATTAGGGACGATTTTAAGGCCTCAAAACCCTATTGTACTTCCTTTAATTTATGTTTTAATTAAGTAAGACTATCTTAATCATTTAATATGTCTTGTTGTGTGATACTTATCTGCTCTTATTTTATCTTTAACATGCTTGGCTAAACCTTCTATTGTGTTTATTTATGATTGTATGAAACCTAAGATGTAGATCTTAATGGTGTTGCTGCTTGTGATGAATATGCATGTTAGGTCTTAGAAAACCATCTTTTGTTTGTATCGCTGTTGATATGTCAAGGAAAACATGATTATGTAGGAAGGATACCATCGGGTAACAGTCTTCATACTACCTTGCCCCTTATATGGTTGATCCATTCTTAATATATTTCAAATGCATTTAATATACTCTTAGGGGCCTTGTAATAGTCTTTATACTACCTTACTTGTGTGTTGCGTTAACATAATATCAAATAGATGACGGGTTTGTGTAATTCGTTCATGATTTAGGAAATAATTACATAGAATCAACACTAATTAGACAAAATCACACAACATCTAGGAGCAAGCAATCAGGAGTAATTAATGATAAATAAACAGAAATCTTTTATAATATTAGTTATCACCATAGTGTATAAATTATTTATGTATAAGTAGCTAAAAACCAAGCCAAATCTCTCAAATATATGATTACCGTCTTACATAAAACATAAAAACACAAAAAGAATCTTCTCTCACCCTTAAATTTATTTAGACCGTGATCAACCTTCCCAATCAATTCCCCTAATAACGATAACAACCACTGAGTCTTTCCTATACTACACTATAACGTTAATGTACACTGCTAGGGATTTGTAAAACTACTTGTATAAGTCCCTTACGACAACCTCACAAGTTTGAGGCGCCGCTGCATTGGGGAATAGTTTTAGCTTATGATCATAGTTTAGCCTAGTTATACTGCTTGAATCCTTTCAATAAGATTTAATTTCTACACATAGCTTTCTTGTTGAGTCTATCTTTTCTTGTAAAGTTTTTCATAATTTCTACTGCTTATCATGGAAAACTCAAATCCACCACCTACCTATAATCGCATGTCCAACTATTGCCGTGCGCGTAACGAATTGACCAAGTGCTCTATGAGCTACATACGATTTTGGCCTTTGTTGACTCTCGCCTAGAGAGTATTGAATAATTTCTTAACAACTTTGCCAGTCAACCGAATGAGACCAATATGAATAACCTCAAGTCTGATAATGAAACGGGAGATACGCCCCTTGTTTCTCCCTTTCCTCATTCAGAAAATAACTCAGATGATGGTGAAATTCTTAATGAGCTAATTGAGTACGAAAACGCGAGGACACTACGTCAAGAAAGAAAAATTAATAGTTTGGATGAGGATGACCTAGCATTCGAATGCATGTTACGCTTTAGGAAGTTTACTGCCTATCTCGACCCCTTTTTACCAATGAATATTATCTCGCGTACAGCCTACAATACAATAATGATAAAAGGATTGGAGGGGACGGGAAAGAACCTAGTTGTCGTCGTTAAGGATGTATACTTGTTTGTTGGGAGTTTCACCTATATCATGGATTTTGTTGTGTTAGAAGACATAGGAGAGTTTATCATGACGACAATGGCTGAGGGGGGGGGAGGTCGTTGATTGGGCAACCCTTTAGAAAAATCCTAAGCTCATATATGACGTCCCTAAAAGATTGGTCTCATTCACTAAAATCTTTGACACATACACATATAGGATGCCACGTACAATACCTAGGCTCAAGAACTTTAATTGGAGTAAGGTCCCACCGCTGTTAGAACTTAGCCAAAATGATTTGATAAATGGACTTAGGCACCCCCATGAAAAGAATAAATTCATGTACAAAAATTGCTTAAACCTAGGTCCCGAATACCAAGTGATTGACAGTATAAAAGAATGGCTCATTCAGGGACACGTAAGCATTCATGAAGTCACGTAAGAACGTGTGACTTCAAGTCTAGCTACAAGACTCATAAAATAAAGAAAAGCGCTTTTTGTTAGGCAACCTAATTTTACTTTTCTCACTCATTAGGAGTGTCATGTGTTTTATTCTATCTTGTTCGAACTTTATCTTGTAATCATGCTTTGTTTTATTTTTAACATCGTCTTAATTTTAATCAAATGTATTTTGCAAATAATAAGTGTAGGGGAATTTATCCGGTTTTTGAACCAAGTTCAAGCATGTAAAATAATTTGTTTAGATTAATTCGCGTCAATGTCAAGTCATATGGGTAAATTGTCAAATCTCAAGTTCTATGCAGCCATTTGTACAAGAATTAACTTATAGAATCAAGTGCAGGAAAATTTTCATCAAAAATAAAATTTTCGTTTTCATAGAACGTGGAGATGGCGTCACGATTTACACGCGACACCGTCACCACAACACCTATGACGGCGTCAGGATATCCCTGACGGCGTCAAACGCCCAGGTCTAGAAAACTAAAAGTTTTAAATTATTTTTGAAAATAAAACTTGCATAACGTTTAAAATATGTACTCTTCTGTTATAAACCTGCAAAACCAATGAGTTTAACAATTCTCTCATCCTATCTTTACTGCTTTATCAAGTTAAATCCTAAATTCACATTGTATATTTGTATATCGCACATTTTATGCTTGGTATAGTTGTCTTTGTCTTTGCTTACAAGTTATATTTGATGAGAAGAAGCTTGGAAGTTCTTAGGAAGTTTCATTGGACAATTTTTAGATGACGATTTAACCAGTTATCGCATGTTTCTTCCTAATTATTGAGCAAACCAGGGGAGTACTAGTTTCTTTTACATGTTTTTTTTCTCTTTATTCATTTTTACGGGTACATTTATAGAACATTTAGGACAATGTTCAACTTAAGTGTAGGGGGAAATAAGCCTTAGAAACTATTTTTTTCATTTGCCATTTGCTTTGTCCTTAAAATGATGGGTAATATATCGAAACATAGCGAGTAGGCAATACGATAAAGAGCAAGTTTCCAAGCAAAAATATGTAACTTTAATCGAATATTTTTTAACCCACTGTAGGTTGGATTATCCGCTTCCTAGGAAGAAAGAATCATCTAACAAATTCCTCATGTCTTTAACACGAAAGACCCGTCTCCATTTAAATCACTAACCCATCTATCTTTCGAGTTGGACAAATAACAGATAGAATCGAGTAAAGCTACAAGATGCTCAAGTGGTGTTCTTCAAGAACCCTCCTCTAACATTTCGGCGAAAGAAAGAAACAAGAGGGGTCGGAGTTGCTACCGGCTTAACCCGATTTATCTTTCTCTGTATCTTAAAGCAAACAGCGAGGGAAATCAAAACCTGATAAGTGCAATCACCGATCCAAAGATCCTTCCAAAAAAAAACCGAGTGTGCATACCCATTACCAATCCTATCTTGCAATGGGAGAAAACATCAACGCTTGAAACTGGAGGTAATTAAACTCTTTGATTATAGAATTTCCATGTTGATGGTATACGCAGTAGAAAGATCTGTATTCTTTGATCCGTGAATGGCAGAAATAAGCGGACACCATAAAGAGTTATCTGGTGAGGGAAGCGCCAAAAGCCCTTTCGCATGAAAAGAGACCTTATTAAAGGGCTAAAAATAAAAATAGAAACCCCTAAGCCTCCCGAATTCTTAGCTGCTGGAGAACAGGTATGCCACTTATTAACCCACGTAATCTTTTCGATCTCCTTCGTGAATACCATTGATAAAATTCCTACGAAGGTTTTCCATCTTGTTAAGAACTGTCTTGGGACCTTAATATATTGACATGTTGTATAATCGAGTGGGAAGCCAAGAACGATTTAAGGAGAGTGCATAGGCGGCCAGCCAACTATAGAAGGAGTTTTAAGCTTTCCATTTGGAAAGGTCTTTTCGTGAGCTTGTGAACCGTTCATCCCAAGATTTAACAAAGACCATATTCCCTCCTACCCATAATTCACAGTCATTAATCGGTCTTCAGCGCCTGAAACTCAGATCACAGCAGCTTCAGAAAAACAAACGACCCACGAATCCCCATTCCGAGAATATGACTTTTTTAGGTTAATCGAATTCATGAAAGTAAGGAAAAGCATTGAGAAATATTCAAAAATACCTTTTAAAATTCTCTGTAGACATTCGCCAATAAAAATAGGATCATCCGCATAAAAAAGATGAGAGATCGTGAGGAGCATCATCAATCGTTAAACCTCTGAAAAATACCCGCTTCAACAGAACGGTTGAAAGAAACGATGAGAGACTCCATAAGAAGCGAATGATCAAAAAAGGAGCCAATTGGGTTCTCCCTTGCTTCAATCCTCGATGAAACTGAAACTCCGGAAGTAGGACTTCAATTCATCTAAAACAGAAGCTTTACCCGATTTAGACTACTTGAATCAGGACCGCCATCTCGGACCCAAACCCAAAAAGCATTAAGACCATCATCTAGGGAGTTCCCACCTAATAGAATCGTATGCTTTAGCAAATCCCACCTCTAAAAAACATATGCCTGTGATTTTTAGTTTTACCGAGCCAAAATCTCATTATATAATAAAAGGGGACGTCAAGAAAATTTGACGGTTAAGGAAGAAAAGCTAGCTTCTGAACGTTTGAGATGTGAGATCGGAGAGGACAAATGACAAAGTGTAGCAAGGATTTTAGTAACAACTTTTATTTAGGCTCCCATAGGCTAATAGGCTAAATCACTGACCGTTTCGGGTCTAAGGTTTTGGAATGAGTGTACAAAAGTAGGTAGTTACATCCAGTTGCGAGAAAAACCATGTTCGAAAAAACCATTTGAAGCTATACAAAAATCTGGCCCAACATACTGTCAATACATTGCGGAAGAATTCAAGAGTAAATCATCCGGGACCTGGAGATTTGTTCTCTCCACATCCCCAAACAGCTTGCGAATTTTCTTCGTCCGAACCCGATGCTTCAAACAGAAACCTGCTCAAAAGTCAAACTCCGATTAGGAAAACTAAAAATTAATTCTGCCATTGGAGCGTTCCGGGTCATTAAATCTATCCGCAAAGTGATTACGAAATGATCTTTAACACGAATGGATCGTTTCCACATTCTCCTTCAATCATAATACCCTTAACTGAAAGGATTGGCACGCTTTCTATTAATGATTCCATGTAAAAACTTAGAATTTTCGATCTCCTTCTATAAGTATTTTTAAGTATAGGTTGCAATTTGAGATCCCATTAATTAATTTAGGTCCCCCCCCCCCCCCCCCCCCCCACCCCCCCCCCCCCCCCCCCCCCCCCCCCTATTTAATTTAGTTAAATATTTTTAAGCGATGGTCTAGATGGGTCTATCTTAAATTTATAGATGGGTCTAACATTTTTCTTTTAATATTATAGATAGTTCTAGTTGGGTAAATATTTTTAAAGGAATAGTCTAGTTGGGTCTCCCTTAATATTTATAGATAGGTCTAGTTGGGTCTAGCATTTCTCCCTTAATATTATAAATGATTCTAGTTGGGTCTCTCAACGGGTTTAGACGGGTCTCCCTTTAATTTTATAGATGGGCTCATAAAGGGACTAACGTTGTCTAAGCGGATCAAAAGTTTTTTTTATACGTTTTTATTCGTTTTTATCCGTTTTTATTCATTTTTATACATTTTGTACTTTTTTTTACATTTTCATCCGTTTTTATACGTTTTCGACCGATTTCGATCGATTTCGGCCGTTTCTTTACGTTTTTTTCGAACGATTTGATCCGTGATTTCGTCGTTTTCGACTGATTTCGACTGATTTCGACCGTTTTTAATGTTTTCGACTGAATTTCGTCCGTTTTTTTACCGATTTTGACCGTTTTCGACCGATTTTGACTGTCTTCGACCGATTTCGTCCGTTTTTTACAGATTTCATTTGTTTTCGACCAATTTCGTCCGTTTTCATTCAATTTCGACTGATTTTAACCCGTTTTCGATCGATTTCGACTGTTTTTGTTAGTTTTCGACCCTTTTCTCCCTTCTTACGTTTCCTTTCATTTTCGCACGTTTTCGACCATTTTTGTCCATTTTCTTACGTTTTCGTACGTTTCCGTCCGTTTTCTTACCTTTTTGTACGTTTTTTTACGTTTTTCTCAGTTTCGTCCGTCTTTGTTATGTTTTTGTAACTTTTTCCACGTTTTTGTACGCTTAAATATGTTTTTGAACGTCTTCAAATGTTTTATTACGTTTATAGTTTTTAGTACTTTTTATAAAATATATAAAGCGTATGAAGACGTATAAAATCGACACAATGTACGAAAAAAGCGAAACGTAGGGAAAAGGAAGAAACACGGAGGAAAAGGTTAAGGGAGAGTATGTAAACGAACAAATGTTCAAAATGGAACGACAATGTAAAAAATCGTTTATAACATTTAAAAACAGACGAAAACGTTTAAACCGTTCAAAAAGCTTAAAAACGTATGAAACATGCAGAAACAAACGAAAACACACGAAAACAGTCAAAAACGGACAAAAACGATCAAAAACGGACGAAAGGTTCGAAAAAACTTGTCGAATCAGTCAAAAATACGGTCGAAATCAGTGAAATTGTCAAAATCGGTCGAATGATTCAGGAACTCGGTCGAAAACGGATCAACAATTTGGTAGATTAATCGGTCGAAATCGGTCGAAATTAGTCGAAAATGGTCGAAATCGGTCGAAAACGATCAAAATCGGTCGAAATCGATCGAAAACGCACGAAAATGGTTGAAAACGAAGAAAAACGTAGAAAACGTACAAGAACGTATAAAAATGGACACTGAATCACTTTGGTTACTACATTGAGCATCGTTGGCTTCTAAAATCAAAAACTTTTTTTAATGTTACCAAAACGTGTCTAGACCTAGACCCAAACCCATCTAGACCCAACCCATCTAACCCAAACCCATTTAGACTCAAACCCATCTAGACCCATGTTTCTAGAAGACCCATCTAGACTCAAACTCATCTAGACCCAAAAACATCTAGACACATGACCCAACCCAACCCAACCCATCTATTTTGTCACCCCCTAACTCTAACATGTATACTTTTTTTTTGTAATTTCAAACAAACATCCACAAGAATAAAGATAACTAAGACTCTAAGAGGCGGTCTAATTATATGTTTTTTTTAACGAAAAGAAACTTCGGTCATGAAGCAAATCAACATTGGATGAAAAATGACTACAAGTTGGAAATCCTCATGACCAAATAAAATCTGAAACCGAATCGTGAAAAAAGGGTTCTTTAAAAACTAATAGTAGAAAATATTATTTTTCTTTACATCTATTCATTTAAAAAGTAAAATAAACCTTTTTACCCAATAAAACCCTACTACTACAAATGGTAT
>BQNB010128777.1:0-19224 GCA_026074375.1 Tanacetum coccineum
AAACCACCGAGAAAATAGTGCAAATTCGACAATGCTTGCAAGCTGCAAGAGACCGGCAAAGAAGTTATGCCAATATAAGACAGAAGCCTTTAGAATTTCAAGTTGGAGATCGTGTTATGTTGAAAGTGTCACCTCAGTGTCACCTCGAAAAGGTGTCATTCGTTTTGGAAAGCGAAGAAAGCTTAACCCTCGGTACATTGGACCATTCAAAATCCTTGAACTGATTGGTCCAGTGGCATATAAACTTGAGCTTCCTGAAGAACTCAGAAATGTCCACAATACTTTCCACGTCTCTAATCTAAAGAAATGCTTATCTGACGAATCCCTTGTCATTCCAATGAAAGAGCTTCGGCTTGATGACAAACTCAACTTTGTGGAAGAACCAGTGGAGATTATGGATCGAGAAATCAAACAACTGAAACAAAGTTGTATTCCTATAGTCAAAGTAAGATGGAACTCTAAAAGAGGACCAGAATTTATGTGGGAACGCGAAGATCAAATTCGTGCTAAATATCCACATCTATTTTTCAATATCACTTCGAAGTCCAACTAAATCTCGGGACGAGATTTATTTAAGGTTAGGGGACTATAACAACTCAGTATTTTGATCAATGTAATATCCATCTATTAAATTAGATGCAATGTAACATCTATATACCACCTTTTTATAGGGAAAATTTTGCTTTATTCTATTATGTAACGTAGTTTACATAACTAAAGTAAACGAGCTTACGCAACAACCAATGTCATCTATATCTATGTTTATATCATGTAAATATCCTAATATGTCAAGTCAATGTTCTAATATCATTTTTACTAGATACGTTATCCATTTAACGTACTTTTCAAAACGTTATTTCAAAACAAGCATTAAACGTTAACGTTTATATCAAAACCCTAATTATATGTAATGTATACATATAAAATAAATGTGCAAGCCTTCAATCATGTGTACAAGTGTACAATGTACAACATTTGAAATATAATTTCCCTCTAAGACAATATACAACTCATTTAAGCTCAATGTACAAATCAACAATGCATGAATTCAAATAAGCTTATTTTCCACCATTTTCATTCTAGATTTCGTACCACCTCTTTAGTACAAGGTACAACACTCAATGCAAAACCCTAAATCATCCTAAAACCCTAATCTAAAACCTTAAACCATTAATGAAACCCTAAACTAGTTCTAAACCCTAATTAAAAAATACTTAACTTAAACCTAATCCTAAACCCTAATCCTAAAACTAACTTTAATCCTAAACCCTAAACTATCCTTAATCCTAACCCTAATCCACGTCTTAAATACTAAAACCCTAACTCGAAACAAAAACCAACCCGACACCCTTTTACTTTCATTTTTAACCCATTTACAACTAAGCTAGCTCCTTAACACCACCATGACCTAACCACTGTCACTAGCACTATAACAACCACCTCCACCCCCAATCCTCCTTTTAACTAACTACCACCACTTGCACTCCAAACACCCCATCGTCACCCCTTTGTAAACCGAACCTCTCTACATCCTTCAACCACTCAAAGCTACACTCCTAGCCCTTCCTAATCACCCTATAGCCTTTTATCATCTACCATACAAAGCCCATGTTGCCACTACTCCAAGTATTCTTGGGTACCAAGGGTGTTTTGAGCCTTATAAAAGCCGAAACACACACACTCTTTCAAAACGCACATCAAAATTCATCATACACACAAATGAAGTTCTAAACTAGACCAAGGAGGAAGACCAAGGAAGATCAAAGAAGGAAGAACTCAGCAAATTTGAAGCCAAGAATCAAGAAAAAGAAACCCTTGAAGTCGTTTTTAGGCGTACGAACCAAAACCCTCCCTTTTTGACCCGTTTTCAAGTTTGTAAGTCCTCACCTTTTTCTATAAGCTCATGATCTGTTTTAGAACTCTTATTAGCTTGGTTATATCATGTGTAAGTCCTTTGTTTAAGCCTTAAATCCTCAAACCCATGCGTTTTTGGTTAAAACCCTAAAAACGACCCGTTTTGATTTTCTAGCTAACAAATCCTTTTTCTAAACTTTTGTTTCATTAGAACATATTATTTTTGTTTATTCTAATAAGCTATAACCTACAAAATTTATTTCTAAATCAAAAATATCAATATTATGGATTTTGCACTAAAAACGATACATTTTCCATGCATAGAGATATATATCATAACTTTCTAAAATTTATAACTAGAGGGGCTGAAAATGTCATTATTCCAAAAATATAACTATGAGGGGCTGTTTTGCCAAGTTCTAAAGTTAAAGGTTTAAATTATATATACTTTATCTTTAAAGGACTAAATTTGTAAAAATTTATAAATCGAGGATATATATTGCCATTTTTGTATTCTTAGAAATATAAAATATAATATTTTTATATAAATTATAAAAATATATATAAATATTATAAGACTCGATTTTATTAAAACCCGACATATTTATCGTTATTAATCATTGATCGACGCATTATAAATCAATTACTTTATATATCTAACGTAATTTATCACCGACTAGCTTTTGAAGAAACTTAAAATCTTATCGTATCATGTTACTAGGGAATTTCATGCGAGGGGTTCCATTTGGGTATTTGTTTTGATGAATTTGCTGGATTTACGATTTAAAGTGCCCTGGCTCCTCAAACGATACTACATGGCCTCTGGATTATGATAGCCCAAACAGTGATACAATATTTCCATAAATTAATAAATCAAAGTAATACGTTAAACTTTATGAAATTTTGAAACATAAACCATCACACTAAGACTTGACATATTACCCAGGTTGCGTGACAAGGTCGTTACTTTCAACTGATATACTTTTGCCATCAATCAGATTTCCCTTTTAAGGTGAGTTCATAGCCTCGTATTTTAAATCTTTGAAATATTTCATAAACCCGCGAAGGGGATACATGCTATAAACCATGAATGCAAGTGTTTTTCCAACTGTATGCTATCCTGATGCATTATTGCCTAAGTCCCTACTTTTGCTATTAAGACCCTACTATCATGAACCGTTAATTACTTTTCGGAGTAAGCGCGAATGCTGTGAATAGATCTATTTGGACTGAACTCCCCCGTTGGTATACCTGTACTTTTGGTAACCAAACGCACTTCATTTGAATAACTATGCGGGTGTTTGGCAAAGGCACCCGTTGGGGCAACTACTTGTGATTATTGATTATCTCAAGGCTTCGGTGTCATGAGCTTAGGGCAATAATACTGTTTTCTATGATAATTGTATCTACATTGCAGTTATTACTATTATGGGTGTATAACAGCGTAACCCACTGTTATGATGACTTGTATTCAAACTATTTATCATAAACCTATGAATTTCACTCAACCATTGTGTTGATCTTTTTAGCATGTTTATCTCAGGTAATTAAGCAACATATGGCACAGAGTGACATGGACTTGAAGATGGCCAAACTGTTATCATTCAAACTTTATGTTTCTAGATGTTGGGACCTCTCTTTCTGTAAAAATCTGATGAATAAATGAATGATAACTAAATTTTCCAAAAACGTCTCTTTATGAGTCGTTTTCTATGATTATGACTGTTGTACTATGAAGTAATACCCCAGATTAGCTTCCGCTGCTATATTTGTCAAAATGGGGGTGTTATATCTGAGTTTGTTAAACTCTTGTGTTCTTGAGCTTTTTTGTGACATGGGATTTAAGGAGAAGGAACATGATCATCTGTTGCTGATTTGCTAATTGCATAAGGTATGTGTTTATGTGTTTTAGTTTATTGCATGATTAATTGACATGATTGTATATGGTTCCTGGGAGGTAACAGTTTTATAATTAAAGTGATTTTGTAAAAGTCCAATTGTTTAATTTATCTAGTAAATTGATTTTTAAGTCTCTAATGCTTAAATAAAAAGTTTTCAAAATCACTCCCTGTTACACTTGTGGTTTTCTTACAATTTTGATACATTTAACACTATTATTACTAGTTTAAAAGATATTAATGATGGTTTTTCTAGCAAGAACTATGTTAGGAACTTTTTTCAGGCTCTTCATCCGAAGTGAAGGACAAAGGTCACCGCAATTGAAAAATCAAAAGACCTTTCATCACTTGCACTAGATGAACTTATTGTAAATCTCAAAGCACAAGAAATAATAGTGGAAAAAGTCTTCGAAATATACAAAGGAAAAAGGAGAAAATGAAGTTTATTGCCTTGAAAGCCAAGAAGGAGTCTAGTGATGATGAAACTTCAACATCGGGTAGTGAAGATGAAGAATATGCTATGGCGGTTAGGGACTTCAAAAAGTTTTTCAAGAAGAGTGTGGAATATCTTGATCACACAACTAGATGACTCTTATGAAAGGTTTTAGAGAGAGAGAAGTGGAAGGTTTTTAGTGAGAGAAAGAAGGAAATATGTAAAATTATGAGAAAAACCAACACCCTCTCCATGTGTAGAGAGGGTATTTATAGTATAATAGTGCCGGTCACCCATGGATAGTCCATGGGTTGACCCGATTAGCTTACTTGATTTATTTATCTATTACTACGAGCTATGACTTAACGTATTGGAAGTGATCGATTTTTTTCTCGATTTCAAACAATCTCCCCCTAAAGGAGGTCACTCCAATTTACAATAACTTAAACCTAGCATTCTATGAATGTCTTTAGTATTGCTCGTAGTCTTTTAAACTTCAACCTTTAACTTGTGATATGTTGTAGTAATCTTTGACTTTAGGCTTGAGCTTATTCCTTTAAGCTTGAATTGCATGTGATCTTGAGCTTCTTGAGATCATTAGCCAAACATTATCACTTATCACTAACTTGTGATCTTTTGCCTTCTTGTGTACTTATGACCTTCGGACCGACATGCTCATACTATACTTAATCTTTAACTTGAAAGATTGAATAAACATCTTTATTGAAGTTCTTTAACTTTAACACTTAGTCGCTTCAAAAAGGACGTGCGGTGTCAGAGCATCAAAAGTATTGAAACATGTACTTGAGCTTTCATAATGTATTTATATATGTCAGTCGAGTATGAGCATGTGGCTATGAATCTTTGACTTTGCTGGAACTAGGTACTTCCATGTGCATCTTTATATGAATCTGCAATAAAATAGTTAGCAATAAATTTGGGGGACGAATATGGCTTTGTCATTCTCCCGTGTTTGGTTGGATTAACCTTTAAATCCGTGAGGATCAACCTGTGATCAGGTAGATTCAATTTAAGAAGAATCTCCTTAACAGGATTTCCAGCTTGCAGTATTGAATCTTTCTAACACATATGTATTAGACACATCGTACTCAGCTTGTTCTCATTACCAGAATGTCTCAAAGCAGACAATACGATAAGAGTAAACTAATGAGTTACTATCTCACCGATTGAATAAAAATTAATTTGAGAAAATCAATCAACGTGTCACTTGCTAAAGTGATTTTGCAACACATCGAGAGTTTTATACATTTCAAAATTCGTCAACCGTCAATTCATAGTCTGGACCGAATCGATATCTAGTGTCACAAGTTTGATCCATAAAGATCTCACAAGTCACCTACCGCAGAGCTTGTTTGATGTTGGCTCTGGAAGGATTTTCATCGTCATTGTGAATACTTAAGTATCACTTTGATGTTCTGGCAATATTACAAGGATAATGCGTAGGACTCTTAAGATATTACTTGTTTTCATAGTGTGTGAGAAACAAGTTTATATTAGATTAGTGTCCTAAAGAGATTTATGGATGATCTCTTTATTGGCTCTAGACTCAATAGTGCACATTTGGTTTTAGTAATCGGAGGCTGGAGCTGATTGCCACCTTTTCAATACCAACTAACTTGGAGTGAGAAAGTCAATAGAAATGTGTGTAATCTCTGTGAGAAATGAAACAAGAGTCTTTTGAGAGACCTTGAGTGGCTAGGAAGGGTTGTGCATTACATCACTGGGTCCATGATGACTATCTTCAATACCAAAAAATAGCTTAGTGTTTCTGATAGCATATGTATTGACCCGGTTTCTGCCTAAGTGTAAGGAGGGCTTCTTTCTTTTCACCCTTTAACTTTACAATTCTTTTTCATTCTTCAACCCCTTTAATGCTTACCAAGACTTCATTACTAACACCTTGTTGGGTTTGTTCCAGTGTTAGCTCTGTCTTAGTCAACATTTTTTCCTTTTTCTTATTTTTTCTCCTTTTTATCATACCTATGGACTTCTGTTCTATCTAATGGAATATCCCTGGGTAGATCCCTCCAGTTCTGGCTAGATCGTGGGAACAAACACCTATACCTAACCACCTTATAACTCCAATAAATTAAATACATGGTCAGTCTTTTGATATTGTTCTCAGCCTTAAAACCATTTAAAAACATCGATCGAGGTACTTTGTGATATACATCAAAACATTTAGTACCTCGATGGTTTTTAACTTTCAAAATTGCTCCCCCTGCATATGTGCATCGATATTCAAAAATGTTTAGCACATACAAGGAAGAAGTTGCATTAGAGTCATTAAAATCAAATTTTTGAAGTTATATATTTTAATCACATTTTCTCCCCTTATCAAAAATGTCAAATCTCTTGATATTTTGGATATCAATTGATTCAAATATGTATGAAAATTATTTAGGGAGAAAAATGTTTTAATTATAAATCAAGCCTTTTATTGGAACATTTTGATGCTCCCCCTCAAATTATAAGGGTATTATATGGTGTTTGAGTATGTCAATTTTAATTTTTTTTGAATTTACTAAGAAATTCTTGAAAATTCATACTCAAACACTATATATGCCTATTTTTGTCCTACACTACTTATTTACTTATTCATAAGTTTTATAATTATGAGAGAATGACCTGAAATAGAAGGACAAAGTATGACAAAGTCATATTGTCCGCTAAAGCAGTATGAGGTCTTCCCCGTAGTCCCTACCACTAACAAATTTTTCTAAGCTCCTCATGATTTGTCTATCCAGCAGTTTTTGATTGATGGCTTTGATCATGATGCGGGTCCTTTGCTGATCTAATCTGGACCATATCCTCCTCCTCATTGCTATGTTATACCCTAAGTATAACTCATGAAGCATTTGATCCAGAGTGTCACAAAGTGAAATGAGAGTGCCGTCACTGAACTTGTGAAGCTCGTCAGCCTGCATGAATCTCTTTCATTTCAGCTTGTCTTCATAGATCACACCTTGAGGGTTTGAAAGAGTGGTATACGTTGGTAATGCCATCAAATAACGTTACATTTATACCCTTATTTATCCCGAATAAGTTACCCACTTTTATATAATTATTGCAAGAATTTGTACTTAACTGCTTAAAAGTGTTATTTGCAATAATTACGGAGTGATTTGTAAAGACATGCTAAAAGGCGCATATTTTGAAGCCAAAATGAAGATATTTTAAGACTGCTTATTTCTGACCAATACGCTATATCCAGAAAAGAGATGTGGCGTATCAGCGCCAACTCTTCACAAGAAAACGTGTATAAACAATTCCCAATACGGTGTATCACTCTTCTACCATACGCCGTATCCAGCTGGATAGACATTCAAAGATACAGAGATAATTATATTTTAGGAATGAATATTTGATTAATTATCAACTTTGCGCGCACTCCAAGAAAAATACCCCCAATACGTCGTATTGGCCTAGCTCAATACGACGTATCTAGTCTTTTTCAGACACTATAAATAGAAGACTCAAAAACGAGTTTTCAGTGTGCAAAATCATATTCTTTATACCATACACATAAAAGATGATTTTCTGAAGAAAAGAAAAGCAACCAAAGGTCAAGCATCGATCACGATTCCATAGAAGACACTGTGTAATTCCTATACTCTTGTAATCATTTAATTTCTGGTATCGTTCGGTAAAATGTTTAGTTTACCTTGGTTATTTGATCATGCTTGTATAATTACAATGGTTATGGGCTAATACCCTAGGGTATTAGCCATCTTAATGAAGATTTAATGTTTTGTTTGTTTTAAAATCAATTTATTAATTTATCGTTAAAAGTCTAATTATGTTTATCACATGATGCTTGTCTACGTGTTTGAATATGTGACCTATTATTCAACTGGGTCTAGTTACACCTAACAAGTGAACTAGATAGTGGGATAGCTCTCCATATCGTGTTTTATATTACTGGACCAATAGGATCACAAATAATGTTCTGTTTTTGTCTTTAAATTATAAGCTTAGTTGGACCGGCAGGTGACCCGTAATGTTTTAACAAGTATGTTCTTAATTAATTGATAAAGATTTAAACACTGAACTACAAATATATAAAATATCGTTAAACTGTAAGTGGGTAAAGTCTCGATGGGCTAGGTTTTATCAAGATCACCATTGCTTTAATCCCTAGATAGATTATAATTAAACTAAAAGGATGCTTTATGCGGATACGTTAATTGTGACAGGATTCAACGTGTCTAGGTCTTAGGATGATGTCCCGCCTAAGTCTTAAGAATGATATGCCGCTTCAAGATAAGAAATCTTTGCACTAAATAAACAAACCAGCGTTTAATCGGATTTAATATGGCTAATACGGTTTTCTATCATTTGGCTTGTACCGCTCTTTTATCTTTTGATTGTTTTCTTGCATGTTTATTGTGTTTAGAATTGATTATTGTCACCATAAAACCAGTGCCAATCTTTCAGGCTGAAACCCATTACCATTAGAAACGTATATAGCATAGGTTTAACAAGTAATTAGAATTAACTTAATTAGAGTAATTAAAATACTGATAGAATATAAGGTTAACGACCTCGCTCTTAGTGTTCGAAACCCTACTTACCACGAAACTCCACCCGATCGGGTACACTGCCCGTTAAAGTGTTGTTTTAGGATAAGCCGGCTAAATATGAATTTAAAACTTGGTAATCAATAAATTGACCCTACACGACAACACATCAGTTGGTCTGTGGGACATATCTACATCTTGAGTTCTTGGCTTGGTGAGGTTGAGCTTCTTCTGGTAACTTTCTACCCCCAGTTGAAGGTCTTCAACCCTTGCCTGAATAACAGTCCTTCATGCAAACATATGTAAGTTTACTGCCAAATGAACCATGGAATTCATATCGAGGTTGTGTAGTTTTTTTTAACAACTAGAAGTAGCATGTCTTCAATGTCGTTTAGATGTAGTCTCTTGAAATCACCTTCATTGAAGGTGTACAACTTTTGATCGACTCTTTTAACAACAATTTCTACCAAGTGACCATACCCGTACCACTCGTTCACCTTAACACGGATTATGCTCAAAATCCTCTTGGTCGAATAAACATCGTGCTTGGACACCATTTTGGTTATATAACCATAGAAGTTCTGACGTTTGGTTCCCCAATGAGAAATTCCCAAGAGAGCATATCTATCATAAACAACTTTTATCGGACTCCATAGGCTGGGAATCATGTCTTAAATGCCCTTTAACTCATACCCTTGCTGCTTTAGACTTTGTCGTAGAGGCTGTGTATTTCTTGTCATTGCTCCTTCCTCTTAAATACTCCAAGTCATTGTTGAAGAAGAAGTCTACTGGGAAAATTTGACCACCTTGAGACGGCATTTGCACAGGTAGAGGTTTGGTAAGATCATAGGGACAGCGATGACCCTCAGGGTTGTTCTAGTCAAGTTGTTCAGACAGAGCACAATAGCATTCTTCTATAGTGTGGTCTAACTCCACATAACTTTTGCATGTTCCTTTCAGCAAATTGTAAATCGGTCCTACAAGATATTCTTTTGTTAGATTGTCGATATTGAGACGATTCATCGCAAAGGCAGAGAAGTCGATTAGAGTGTGCATCAGTTCATCAAAGTTGAGAGGAGGTTTTGTTGCTTTGGCCAGATCATTGAGCCAATTTGTTATGGCCCGTCATCAACTGATTTGCCTTCGTTCCATTTAGGATCAAGAGAAGTGTCTCTTTTGGACTTTTTGTACCAGTCATTCTTGGGAACAGCCTCATCGTTGGGTTGTTCATCAGTTACCCAAGTATTCTCCATGATCCATTGGCATATCAGCATAGTCAAACTCAACATCATCATGTTTAGCATAATTAGAGTCTTGTGCAAAGATTGGTTCTTCAACTTGATCTTTTGCAGACTTGCCAGACTTAGAAGAAGTGGTTGGAGATTTCCCTTTAGAAGAGTCTTTCGAGGTAGACTTCTTATTAGAGGTTTTAGTTCCTTTACTTGTCCTTTGTCTCTTTAACCCTCGATCTGATCCAGCAGTAGGTCCTTCATCTTTATCAGCGTCATCTGGTTTCCTTTTCTTCAATTCATCAGCAATACCTTTGTCCATAGCATCTTCATCCTCAAGGATTGACTCCATGAGAGCATGATATAGAGCTCTGTGCTTAGGACTTTTGTTAAATGACTTATATTTATTCATTATGTTAAACAAGGTGGTTTTCTAATAAAATTCTTCAAGTGCAGCAGTATCAAATGAGGTGATAGTCTCTTTAGGCACTTGTTGTTTTCTTGCATGCTCCATCTTGATTTTTCGGATGTCTTTAATACTTTTCTGAGGTGTATATTGCTAATTAAGTCTCTCTACAATCTCATCTGGAACAAAGTGTTCCTTAATGATGTCAACCGAGTGTTTCTGAATCACCTTATATATAGCATCGTCAAAACTTAATTCAAGGTACTCTTTTACATCATTTGGAACTTCAGATTTGATTGTTGAAATAACTGTTGTAGTGTTATCAACATTTTTGAGCTCTTTTACATCATTTTCCAAATCAGTAATTCTTTGATGGGTAGAAGAGAGGGTTTCAGATTCAGGAACAACAATGGTTGAGGTTGTAGCTTCTGTTGTTGTTGGTTGGGATTGGTGTTGATTGTTGAAGAGTAGGAAAGCGTGATGAAAGAAGGGAAGTAATGGTTGTTGCTGGAGTAGTTGTGACTGTTTTAAATGGATTGAAAATAGTGTGTTCAGGGATTACAGAAACAGGGATGGTGAGAAGTGGTGAAGTACGTGGAACTTCATGTTGAACATTAATGTCCAGCATAAAAACCACTTCTATTTTAGTAGAATGACGATTCTCGAGGTTGAGTAATGCATTAGTATAGGTGGATGAAATAAAGTGACTTGAACTTAATGAAGGTACCTCAGTAGTTGCATTCTGTATGGCAGGAGTCGTAGTAGTTGTTGCTTGTTCAACATACTGACCTTGAATACCTGCTATTTATGGACCACTTTCTTCATGTATGCCCGTTGTTTGTTTTTGTGTCTGCTCAACCTGTACATGTGCAGCATCAATCATATCTGCATCTCCCTTTTCTTCATCGTTGTGCTTAGCATATGTCAATCTAACATTGACATCGCCATATAGTTCTTCACTTATCCTTTCATACTCTTCATCATATACATCCTTGGTCTCATTATTCGCTTCATCATCAGTAGGTACATAGTATTCAGGGGTATGTACACACTCATTATCAGACTCTTCTTCATCATCATTTGTCTATTGATTCTCAAAATCAGTTCTTTCATCATCAGCTTGTTGAGGATCATCATCACTATCTTGAACATCTTCATCGTCACCTTGTACATTGGCTTCATCACCACTATCACCCCAAGAATCATACTTGCTTTTAGAAGACTCAACCTTGGACACATCGAGAACCCCTAGTTTTAAACAAGTTTCTTCATTTGTGTCAACAGATTTTCCTTTTGGCTCATCAGGAACCCCTAGTTTAGAACCAGTTCCATCACCTGAGCCACCTGCTTGATGGATAGTCGTTTCCCGTCGGCTTCTCTTAAGAACTTTCTTCACCTGAGCCTCCTCAACTAAGGCAACTTCAGACAGTAAATCAATTTCTTTGCTTTTTTAGTTGTTGCTGGTGCCTTCTTCTTTGACATAGACACACTAGGAGTGTCTCGAATTTGTACACTAGTAGATTGTTTTCTAGAAGACTTCTTGGTAAGAACAACTTTCTTAGCAGGTTCAGGCTCTTCCTCTTCTATTGTGACAAGAGTTCTCTTCTTAGAAGGAGAAGCGGGTTTCTTGAACTTCTTTGCTTTCTTGGGAGTTGCAGCTCCAGTAGCATATGCAAGATAAGTCTTGTAGGCAGGAGAGTTCCGCATCTTCTGATTTGTAATTACTTCAGGAAGTAGTGCTCTATATACTTGAAAGTCATCAGCTTTGGAGACAAATCTCATGGGACCCAAAATGCTGTCATCCTGGGTAGTATGCATAAACATTATGTTCCTCATAGAAATTGACTTGTCTTTGGTAATGAAGTAATGAATGATAGCTTTAGTGAATCTAGGATAGTACATTTTCTCTTTCTTCTTGGTGTCTTTATTTTCTATTTGGAATGTGAAGTCTTCTCAGAGTAGTTCGACAAAGTCAACATTCTTTTTGTAGTACATCCCCATAGAATTTGAGCTCTTAAAAGACAGAGCTTGTCAAGACCTGTGATTTTCCCAGATAGACACTTGTTGATGATTGCAACAAAGGTTCTCCATTGTAGCCAAGTTCAGTGATATATTTAATGTCTCCTTTGTGGCCAAGTTCCTTGATGAAGGAGACAATTTTTTCATCTAAGGGAAGTGCATCAAATTCTTAATTCGAAAGTTTAGAGCATTGATAGTTTTGAAACTATCCCATTAAATATATATAAATATAAATAAATATAAATATATAATAAGGATAATCTCAAAAATCAATAAAATCAATTGTAATAAACCGGGAAGCATGCGATTCCCGAGTCGTTTATCCCCAACGAGGCGTGAAATTGACGGTTACGTTATTGGTTTGACTTTTGGATGCTTGAATGGCAAAGGATTTTGGATTTATTTTCTAAATTCTACGGGAAATTATGAAAATTTAACTAAGGAATACTTAAATCTACGGGAAAATCATAAAAAGGCACGAGAATTTAAACCTAAACTACAGGAAAACATAAAAAAGGCAATGGATGACTTAAAATTCTACGGGAAGCATGAATAAGCCATAAAAGGAAATCCTAAGTCTACGGGAACATAATTATAAGGGCAATTAAAGTTAAAACGTGAAAACGAGAACGGGACTTTAAACCCGTTCTTTAAAAAACCAAATTTTGCAAAATTAACCCTAAAAAAGCAAATCTATTTTTCCAAGGTCCTACATGATAAAAGAAAATTTAAAAAAAAGGAATTATATTTTTTTGATTTTTATTTATTTTTTATGATTTAAAAACAGTTTTAAAGAAAAAAATTCATTAAAAATACTAAACTTGATGGGAAAAATCTAGAAAAATAGGGAAAAGTACTTTAGATAATAAGGAATGCAGGAAAAATAAAAGTTTTGAAAAAGAGCTTAAAAATAAGCTGGAAATAAGCCAAATATGGCTGTTAGCTTAAAAGAGTAAAAAAGGGGTAAAAGAATATTTTGTGCATGTTAAATTGGAAAAGACCCAAGGGCACGTTTGGTAGCAGAGGTTGTGTGTGAGGCTTTGTGTATACAAGGGGGAGGTCATGGGTTCGACCCCCATGGCCTCTTCTTTTTAAAAAAAACATTTTTTTTACTTTTTTCTTTTAAAAACTTAAACTTAAGACCAAAATAAGCATATTTTAAAAAAGAAATTTTTCTAAAAACTTAAAAATAAGCCAGCATAAGTAGAAAAATAATGACAGAAAACTATTTTTTTAAACTAAGGCTAGAAATGGCAAATAAGCATAATGGGCAAAATCAGCAGACAAAAAGCCAAAGGTTACTTTTTAGGCTTAATTTTAAGCACCATAAAGGAACCTCATGGCTATAAGACTTGTACCCCTAAAATCTTTGACCTATAAGCTCCTAAAATCAACAACTAGAAAATAGTTTGAAACTTAAATGAGCTAGAAAAAAAACTTGATGAAAAGTGCTGATGTACTCAGTAGCTACTGAGTTAAAAAAAACAGATTTTTGCCAATTTTAAAATTCAAATTAAGCTCAAATAAGCAAATGTAAAAAGATAAAAAGCACAAACAAATTTAATTTGGAACCTAATAAGCACATAGGAACAGGAATTTAGCATTTTAAACAACAAATAAGCAAGGAAAAAGCAAAAAGAAAAAGGCTGTTTTTACTTAAAAAGGCACTTAACCATTTTGACAATTTTTGACAAAAAACTAAAGGAAACTAATTAGAGACTTATACTACTGCATTCAAGACCAAAACAAGACACAAACAAGGCCTCAAAACCTTTTTTTAATCAAAGCTTGCTTATGAGCAGTTTGCAAGATAATTGAACAACACATTTTTGGAGATATTTAGAAAAATCACCATTAAAACTTAAATTTAACACTAAAAAAGCTTTTTAAAAACAGGTTAAAAACAGCTAAAAGTAACACTTGTTAAAAGTGACTAGGTGACCCAAAAACCAATTTTGTACTTAGTTTGACCCGTTTTGGCCCCTTGTCCAAATCCACCCCTTAAAGAAGGCCCAATTTCATATTTTTGCTTAAACAGGTTATAAAGAACTCATAAGAATAACTAAAATGATCAAGGTTGAGAATAATATGCAAATAAGATAAAAAAAAAAATTAAAAAAAACAATTATATAACTAACTAATTAAGCACTTAAAATAGAAAGGTCACAATGAGCAGTTTAAGTATATAAAGGACAGATTGCATAAATGATTTAGCAAATTAGGTTTTTAGAACTACAAAGCATCATAGACAAACGTTAAGCCTACAAAACAATAGATAAGCTGAAATAAGCAGGCAATAAGAAAAGCAGGATTTAAGCTTAAAAAGACAGATTTGAGAAAACTTAAAAAAAACTGAAATTTTCATTAAGACATAAACTGATTACAATACTTGAAAAATTAAAATCATAGAATTTAAAAGACTAAAAACATAAATTTAAAAACATTAAAAACTAAATTAATCTACTCCTCGTTACTTTCTTCAATCTTGTGCTTGTTCAATATATATGCTGCCAGGGTTGTGCTACTTATGTTAGTTGTGTGAGTGCTTCAAAAGTCTCATCTCAGCCCTTCAATTTATCTTGGTCCCCAACCAATTGATCCAAACCCTTTAATTTTTGTCATCATTCCTTGACGAATAGGAGCATTTGGGATTGCCAACATGGCAAGTGGGGTTTTGTGAGGTGGGGTGAGGGTGATGGTGATGTTTTTGGAGTGGGGTGATGGCTTTTGTTTTCTTGTTGCAAGGTTAAACACACGCAAAGTGTGTTAGGAAGAGGTATAGTGTTTTTTGGGGTATAACAGGGTAAGAGTTTAGTGTTTTGGCAATATTGGCCCTTGAAAGTGTATAATTCTATTTCAAGGTTAGTCCTTTGTGGTGTGAAAGTTTAAACGAGTTGGCAATTTTGGCCCTTAAGGTTGTGGTTTTCGTTTGCAGTACACGTTCATAAGGACTAACGGGGCTAAAGGGATAAAGGGTTTATGGGCTTTGTTGGGCCGGGTATGTTTAAAAAGGTTTTGGGCTTTTATAAAGGGTAAAGTCTTATAAGACTTTTTAATATAAAAGCTTAATGGGTTGTCCCGGCCCATTAGATGGGTACGGGTTGGCCCATTAAGTTTTTCTTCGGTTTTGGCTCCGTCTTTGACTTTGACTTTGTCGGGGTTGACTTTTTGGTTGACTTTTGACTTTGACTTTTTGACTTCTCACGCTCTTTCCATTCCGTGCCCGGTTTTGTCCGTTTTGGCTTGATTTTTTGTTCTTTTGTTGGATATCCGTTTCCTTCACAATACAAATGCAAAACACACAAATACAATGTATTTTCGGTATGTTTTTAGTCTTTTAAGCACGTTTTCCTAGGTAAATAGTATGTGTAATTAAGCACATACCAAAATCTCCCATACTAAGATATTGCGTGTCCCCACGCAATGCTACAAGTAAGCACTTAGAAAACCAAGAATCTTAATCCCCCTCGACTAATTACCTCGAAAAGTAGCTAAGTGTTTATCGAGGGGAATTAAAGAAATCAAAAGCTTTGAAAAAGCCCCGTCTTTATCATTTTTAAATATATACACTTATTCCCATATATATTTTTGTATTTGTCCTCTTTTCTCATTTTTTTTATATTTTTCTTTTTAAGCAACTAACTAACTTATTTGACTTTCTTTATTTTATAACTTTTAGGGATCATAGAACAAGAAACATTTCATTCCTAAAATGCCCCAAAAAGGATAAATTCATCGTTCCCTACTTTTTTACTTATACCAAACCAAGCACAAAACAAAATCACCGCTAAATATTAGTCATATTTGTAACTTGTGAACTTTTCACTCCCGACAATTATTATATATTAGGTGAATGTGCCATTTCGAATTTCAACCATGGATCAACGTTTTGCAAAATTCTATGCTTCACGTTCCACCCGAGAATAATGAGTTTGAAGGCGAGATCATCCCATGTAGCGACTTTCGTCTCGGCACATCCCAACCTTGCGGCTAAGTGACCAGGCTTTTGACACCCCACAGAGACTAGTATCGAGACTCACGGACCTTCGGTTTCAAAAACCCTTAGGTTTCCCATTTACACATAGCTTATTAGAAAAACCACAATGTAATCATGAAATAGTCTTAGTTCAAAAGCATATTTAAATTTAAGAAAAAGAGATTTTCCCTATATTTATTAAATCACATATTTAACATTAACATGATGCAACCGTAACCCTCGACCTTTTAGAAGGCTGCAACATCGGTTGTGAGCCGGCAAGATGCAGCAAACTTTTATCGGTCTTGGATTATTATTCTTACTATGGGCTTTCTTTAGAAGGCTGCAACATCGGTTGTGAGCCGGCAAGATGCAGCAAACTTTTATCAACCCACAGTTTATATAATTGCCTTATTCATCATTCATTCTTTCCATTTTTCATTTTTTTTCATTTTTTTCATTTTTCACTTTATTTTGCGATATATAGAAAAGACTTCTTTTTGGAAAATTTAAGTATAAATTTGAACTAAGACTAAAATTATTGATATCGACTACATTTCAAATTCAAAAATTGTTGATTTAAGTTTAATTTTCAAAGATAGCACGTATTATTAGTCCGGTTAGGAGCTTATGGGAGAAAAAGCCACAAATTACACACATGAGCTTGTAAGATTTCCAAATAATCCTTGTTTAGCATCCAACTCATACTTAACTCTATCATTTTTCGTTCTTCGCAAAGTTCCGCGAATGCTTAGTCTAAAAGTTAAGGAACAAGCTAGAGCTTAACACGCTCGATCGAGTCAAAATTTATTCTTATTCTACCCAGCAGGAAGGGGCATTTACATGTATCCCCAAAAAAAACTTCAATATTTACATATTTCACCAAACATGCTTCAATTTCATTGTACATTATGCATTGAAAACTTGCGTTTTAGGGAAATATGTAGTTTATGAAGTTTCATTGGGTATATATGAAATTCCCCCAGCAGGAAAGTCAAAATTGTGACAAAACACTTATTTTATTTTTGAAAATTTTTAAATTTTTTCATTTTTTTTGTATTTTGGTAGTAAAAATAGGATTACATGAAAACAACGGCGGCATGCATAATCAAATCGATAGATCCCCTCATACTAGAACTAAACATTGTCCTCAATGTTTTAAGAAGGGTTTCTACATAAATCCTAAGCCGTTTATTATGTATTCTTAAAGATAAACATTAGTCGATTAGATTTGGATATTGGATTCCTAAAATGAAGCTGAGGATTTTAAGCTCTAGTGAACTAAGGACAAAACCGCGAGCACGAGAGTCATCACAATCCAGGAAATCCTGGACAATAAACCATAAAACACAAAACACTAGAAAGGTAGAGGCGAGACTCATCACAACAACACACTTATTCATTACTAATATTATCATACTACGGATAAGCATGGGTTGCCACCCACGAAGCGCTTGTTTAAGGTCACTTAGCTTGACCCGATCCCCCCATACTTGAGCTTTGTCAAGGGGGATAAAAATGGGGATGACGAACACCCAAATTAGGAGTGTTGTCTCCATGAATCAACATCGGGCTTTTATGATGAAAAAGCTTGGAAGCTTTAAGGCCCCGATGTGATGAAGAAGGAGGAGATTTCTTCTTTGAAGCAAGAACACCGTGATTGAAAACTTTGTCATCATTTTCGGATGAAAATGGAATTAAAGTATCAATCACGGGGGAAAGAGTAGCAAGAAATCTCGTGGATTTGACTTCAATGCATATCCTCGGATCGTAAATCTTGTTTCTATCTCCGGAAGGAGAAGAATCATTATGATCGGATCCGAGATCATTAATAGAAGGAATGAAGTCGAAATCCATATGAAGGGCGGGATAGGTGGGAAAAATAATAGGCACATCCACAAGGATGTCTTCCACCACATCAATGGTTGAATCTCCCGAATCGGGATAATCAACATGAAATGATTCGAACTCGGGAAGGAAAGTAGAATTATCGTCATCTTCTGAGTCGAAATCATCACTCTCAATACCCGGTGGTATTGAGTCGTCCGGACCGAGAAATATATCGATCTCTTCCCTAAGAGAGTCACTATCCTCAACGGGGATAGGAAATGTAGGAAAAGACTCGATGATCGTATCAGAATTAGCTTGAAAAGCTTCCAGTGGTCGGGGAGATGAATTATCATACAACAATCTCTGAATAAAACGAATGTCTTCCTCAAGATCAAAGTTGGCTTCATTAATTCCTGGTGGAATTAAATCATTATGAGCGAGTTCACCGGAGAACTACTCGAGAAGAGAATCAATCATAGAAATGACCGAAGCATCAATCTTAACGAAAATGATTTCTTCATCGAAAAGAGGGTTCGAATAAATTTCGTTCAGAACGTCCTCATCGGAAAATGACTCATCGTCACTAGAGGAGAAATCATCGTTAAATTCAAAGAGAAGATTTGAGAAAGTCGTAAAATTATCACAAACGGGCATATCATACTCACTTTCAATATCAGAGAAATCCTCGAACTCACTTGGGTTTTGGACAAGGTTCTCAACACTAGACTTTATGAATTCGTCCAATTCTGTTTCCGGAATTATGTCAAGATGCTCGTTCTCCATTATGAGAGAGTTAACGGGCTCCTTGGTTGATAAAGCGGGTGTGATTGCAACACACGGAGCAAGTCCATAAATAATAGTATCTTTTAAGGGAATCGGTCTTTCCTCGTCATCGTCATCATCGTAGCAAACGGGAATCTTCCAATATCGAGCTTTGGCCGCTTGCTCTTCTTCAATTCGCTTTTCTTCTTCCTTCTTTTGTATATATTGACCAACCATATCACATACGGATGTCAATTGCTCCATAAGCTTATTTTG
>BQNB010128778.1:0-19224 GCA_026074375.1 Tanacetum coccineum
AAAAGTATGAGAAGGATATTGATGTAATTATAAAAGTTTGCGAAGGATATTGATGTAATTATAAAAGTTTATGAAGGATAGTGACGTAATTAAAAAATTGAGAAGGATATTGATGTAATATTGAATTTTTGTAAGGATATAGATGTAAATGCCCTTTTTTTATAAAATCGTACGCACATCAGAAGCATTGCAATATTGAGCTCGTTTTGTTCGCAATTTGACGATCTTTTCAGTGACATTTTTTTTCCGAATGAATCGATAAATATGCGCTTCATATTTGATAAATAAAGTTTGTTATGTAAAAAAGTCGTAAATATGTTAAAGTTAATGGTGCATTTTGAAAATATTAAAAAAAATATTTTTTACTTCGGTAACGCCAATGAACAGTGTTTCGAATTTTTTAATAAGTCATGCACGTTTCCCAATTTCTGCTGTTATATATATACTTATAATATGTAAAGGTGAGAAAATAATACGGAGTATAATATGTAAAGGTGAGAAAATAATAGTATTAACAACATATATTTTCTTTTCCTTATTTTCTAAAATGGCGTGTATGAAAATGAAAGAATAAGTTTTTACCACAAAATCTTTAAATATCAGCAAACTCAACATGTCTTGGTCGATCATATCTTATGTATGAACTACGAACAAATTACAAATTTGCCCAAATATTGCATAAACTTGCAAAAACATAAAAATCGAAGTGGAACAGAGTACATCACACACAAACATAATTAAACCAACAAAAAAATCAAAAAATATACAAATAAACAAACAAAAATAATACTTTAAAATAGGAAAATTTTACCTCAAGGATTTGTGAAAGTCAACAAACCATCATCTTCGACTTCTCATCCATATTGTCATGACACAACACACAAATCATATAAAACCCCATGTTTTAAGTTAACAAAATCGAATAAAAAACATAGATATAAATTTACATATCATGAAAAAGGTAAATGTTAGTAAATGTCAGTAAAGGCTACTAAATCATAATAATTCGTCATGAAATCTTTATGTTAAATAGATCTAAAATGTTTACTTATTACAATATCTTACTAATTACATTTTTAAATTATATTTTCTACCGATCAAAAATCATTTATAGAGAAAAGTTTCATGACGAACACTTTTTTTCTCAAGATCAAATAAATAGATTTTATCCATCCATTTTTTTCATCAACAAAAAAAACCTATTTTTATTTTTTTATAAAAAATTAAAATATCTCGCAAACCGTTAATCGTTACGTGAAATTAATTATACCATCGCAACGAGAATTAAATTATCTTTTCATAAATAGACACTTTTATATATTTTCGACGAACTCTTTTTCCAAAATTTCCGTCCAGAAGAATCACATATGATTTGAAAAATAACATATGATTTATTACTTTTAAAAATCACATGTAAATTGTGAAATCACATATGATTTTGTTTACAGAACCACTTTTTTGTACAGAACCTACAGAACCACTTTAAACCAATTAGAATTTAGTATCATTACTTTTTTTAATTTAATTCAAAAGGGTATAATAGTCAAAACACATTTTGACTTTTTTTGAATTTTTTAATTAAAAAAATGTTTTTTTTAAACCTTTTAATTTTCGAAATTAGTTTTTTTTATTTTATATATATTTTTAGTATATATTGTTTTCAAAAGAAAAAAATGAGTGCATATATGTTTTTTTTAATATTGTAAATTTCATGTTTCTAGTGTAAAAAAAAACAAATAATATTCAAAAAACACCTATTAAAATTTCTTATTAATGGGGATGCAATTCGTCATACGGATCAAAATGGTTTTGGACAATGGTTAACTCGGAAAAAGAACAAATCCAATTGAAAATCCTTATCATAAGTTTTTGAGAAACATTGCAACATCCTTTTATGTCACCAATATGCCTCCGGCATTAACATCAAAAGGATTATGGAACGTGTGTGCTTCTCATGGTCGTTTGGTTGACGCTTTCATCGCTAATAAATTATCTAAAGGAGGTAAACGCTTTGGTTTTATTAAATTCCTTGGTGTTAAGGATGCAAATTCTATTGTGAATTCTATGTCGAATATATGGATTGGTAGTTTTCATCTTTACATCACCTTAGCTTTAAACCAACATCCCAACACAAAAACCCTAGCACCAAAATATACTCAATCCCAACCAAAACCTTCACCAACGACTTCTCATTACCGCCATATACCATAACGCCACTTACCATCTCTTAGCAAATAATCGCCCCCAAAATAATAAACCTCCAGAAATTCAAAACACACCAACCAGAACCTATATCCTCGGTCCTCTAATATGTTCACATATCAACCTCCATGAAACAAAACAATCCTAAAAAAGACCATCACATCAGGAACAAGAAACCATTAATGTGCGAAAACAAGGATACAACTATCTACTTGTGAAATTTGAAAGGACATCGATTCCATGAAACATGATTGCCATTTGTAGGAATGAAGGCTTCTTAGATCTTATATTCATCATTGTTGGCGGATACTGGATTTGGATACAATTTCCCTTCATACTAATGTCTTTGCTCTTAAATTTCTTAAGAGAATGAAAGTCTTAAAGGTTGTTTCGATTAAAAGGGCTTCCCATGCCTAATTTTAAAATGGTACGAACGAATCTTTGGATTGAGGTGAGTGGTTTACTTTATTGGCTTGGGCTCAATGGGTACAAAAATGATTGCCAAGTAGCTTTGGGAAATTCTTTTCTTTTGAAGAAGGAAATAATTACAGCATTGGTTAGGGTAGACTTTTGGCATATCTACAAATCTCATCAACTCATCTCGGAAACTGTTCAAGTGACATCAAGAATGAGTCTTTTGAGGTTCGGTCGAAAGAAGAAATTGGAGCATGGAGTTACAAAAAGAAAAGATGGATACATTGAATTTCACTTGCAACCATGATTTAAAGGAGGTGGATCATGTATCTGAATCAAACGACGAGCAACCGATTGATGATTTTGAAATACTCCAAACAAAACTCAACAATATGGATGAACAAGCTTTTGACAATGAACTGGGTACCGAAGGGGACAAAAAAGATGGTGAAAATAGGTATCAATCGGACTCCCCAATGAAATAAATGGATGATGACACCAATTTTTTAATTCACTAAATAAAAAATAAATTTTTTTTATTCAGAAACAAAGGATGAATTCTTCGGATTTAAGTTGACCTCTTGGATTTGAGTTCATGAAAAAAGACTTTTCATATTAGCAATATTCTACATCATTTGCAAGACGTAAGAAAAAATTGTTATCAAAGGATAATCCCTTTTAAGTAAACTTCAACTCAAATCATTGATGTGGCTCTTCACTTGGTTATGATGTTTAGAGGATGTAAAAAATCTCTAACAAAATGATCAATGGAATCGGGATTTACATGGTTGACAAATGAATATTTTGTCAATAAATAGTTGTGGTACGAGGAAAAGAAGAAAACGCATGTGGATAAAGGACCTTTGCCTTAAACACAATGTGCATTTTCTTGGGATTCAAGAATCAAAAATGACTCGTCTTGAGCTATTTCGAATTAAATCTATGTGGGGTAACTATGCTTTTGATTATGCTTGTAGTATGGCTCGTGGTCTCTCAGGTGGTCTTATTTCTATATGGGACCCCAATATGTTCTCTAAGAATTCTATTTGGTGTGACGACTCGTTTATTATTATCAAAGGGAATTTGATGAAGTATGGGAGACTGTTTCTTGGTGAATATTTACGGCCAAAGATCATGGTTTCCTAAATTGCCTTATGGAATAGACTCACGACTTGATGCTTCTACCATTATGGCTCCTATAGTTATGTTTGGAGACATGAATCGTGTCAGAAACGCACAAGAAAGGTTTGGTACTACTTTGAATAGTATTGAAGCTGATCATTTTAACTCTTTCATTGATTCCACAGGTTTAGTCGATCTTCCTATTGGTGGTCGCTCTTTTACTTGGGATGATAAAGCACGGTGTGGTTAATAAGCTTAACACTTAGTAACTTGATCGCTTCCTTATTTCAGAAGATGTGACTATTCGGCTCCCAGATGTTCGGATTACTGCTCTCTCGATAGGTTATGGTCTGATCAATAACCCTATCCTTTCTTCATATTGACAAACTAATTTTGGTCCTCCACTCCGGTTCAAATTGTATAGATAACTCAAGGCTTCTGAGGAGATGGTTTTGATAACCTCATTAAAGAGGAATGGGAATTGCTTGATTCTAATCTCAAATGTCATGATAAGTAAATGTTTCGCCGCATCAAGGATACGATATACAATGGTAGCAACAACATCAAGCGTTGGAAAGAAAAGAAAAACGGGCTCTTGAGGAAATTAATTCAATTGAGAAAAGGATTGATGAGGGATCCGCTATGCCTTCCGACAATGATCACCCTCATCCTTCTTCAAGAAATTGAAAAGATCGATAAGTTTGCTTCAATGGATATTATTCAAAAAGCTCATGTCAAATGGGATATAGAAGGGGATGAAAATTCCAAATTCTTCCATGGGCTCATCAACCAAAAAAGGCGGAATCAGATGATCAATGGGATTATGGTTGAAGGAAATTGGATCACGAACCCTTGTTTGATCAAGGATGCCTTCCTTCAATTCTATAAAAGGAAATTCCAAGCTCAAGATTCACAGGTTATGTTCTCTAACCTTCCTCATTCTCATTCCTCTTAATTGAGGATTCTGAGGAGAGAAATCTTGAAAGACAGGTTACCTTGAGGAAATTAAGGAAGCCGTTTGGGATTGTGGAAGTAGTAAAGCTCCGGGCCCGGATGGTTACTCTTTTGCGTTTGTGAAGAAGTATTGGGGCACTATTCAGAAGGATCTATATGATTTTTGTTTAACTTATTGTTGCTTCTTTGTGTTATGCCCTACTGGTGCTAATTCTTCGTTTTTACCCTGATCCCAAAGGTCAACAACCCTTACCTTAATCAGACTTTTGCCCTATTTCGCTTATTGGTATACACTATAAGATCAGTGCCAAGATTTTAGCTAACCGTTTATCTAAAGTGTTGTCTTAGATTGTTAGCAAGGATAGTCGGCGTTTATTGCTGGTTTGTCAAATTCTTGATGGCCCCGTTATTCTAGAAGCGACTTCATTGAGTGGTATAAAAAAACGAAAAAAGAAGCTCCTCATTTTAAAGTGGACTTTGAAAAGGCTTTGATTCACATAAGATGGATTATTGATTCACATTCTCGACAGTAGTTTTGGATTTGGTAATAAATAGGTGCTTTTGGATTAAAGTTGTCTCATTTCTTCGTGAGCTTATAGTTCTTATTAATGGTACCACTAATCTGAGTTTTCCGATTAGGTGGTCTTAGGCAAGGAGATCCTCTATCTCCTTTTCTTTTTCATTTGGTGTATGGAAGGTTCTCCATAATTGCTTTTGAGGAAGCATGTGGGAAAAATGGTTTGATTAATGGTGTTAATATTAAGAATTCTACTATCAAGTTTCCCAATCTTTTCTATGCAGATGATGTGATCATTATATGGGTTGGAATGCTTAAGACATGGATAATATCATTGTGTTCTCCATGTTTTTCTATCTAGCCTCGTCGTCTCAAGATTTAATATGCACAAGTCTAATATTTTATGGTATTTAGGGTTAATTAAGTTGAAGTTTAAGTATGGCTAGGCAATGCATGGTGTATGGAAGGTGATTGATTCCCTTTCAAATACCGTTGGTCTCCCCATTGGTTCCTTATTATGAAGTCTAATTGACTAGCTGGAAGACGCTTGTTGATCGTTTTTCTTATGAGGCTTTCCTCTTGGAAAGCTCAATCTTTTGTCGTTTTGGGGGTCGTCTGACTCTTATCAAGTCTGTGCTTGTAGTATTGGTTTCTAATTATTATCGTTTTTTCAGAGCACCCGAATCGGTCCTTCAAAGACCTGGTAAAGAATTCGGGTAATTTTTTTTGGGGGTTGGTAATAGATAAAAACAATTTGGCTTGGGTCAAATGGCCAATTATTCTTAATTCTTTCGATAAACGGAGGTGCTTAAACATTGGCTCGTGTCTTAAGCTTTCACCTTGCTCTTCGTTCAAAAATGGCGTTTGGAGGTTACTTTCTTCCCACACGCCTTTTGGGTTCAAAGGTCATCTTAGATTATCATGGTCAAGAAGGATGTTTAGATACAAATGGTTGTAGCTTCATGGGCATTTGGGCCTATCTTATTGGAACCTCCAATTTTCTTTCCACTCGAATGGTATTATCTTATCTAACAGCTATTCGTTTTTAAGCAGGGTTGTGGCACTGTTATTCGATTTTGGAAAGATATTTGGCGTAGGCGAGACTCCGTTTTACTATGGTACTAATTCGGCTCTTTTGTCTCTATCATTGAACCGTATTTATAATGGGACAATGGTCTTGAATTGGTCTCGGTCCAATCTTGGTGTTAGAAATCTCCTGCCTATTTATCGTGACATGTTAATGAAATTCTGGTCAATAAATTTGATGTCAATGAAGATACTTGTACTTGGAGTCTTGGTCCTTAATAGGTACTTTGTCGATTAAGGATGCCTCGTTATAGGATTGACCAAATAACTTCCCACTCTTGCTCATGCTTACTCTTGGGATAAATCTATCCCCCGGAAGGCATGTGTTTATGTGGGGACTATTCTTGGACTGACTCTCTCATAGATGAATATCTTTCGGTGGTGAATATGGATTTCCGTGGCCCATCTCTTGTCCTTCTTGCAATGCCTATGTTGAAATCTGCTAATCATGTTTTCTTTGTTGATTTGCTGACATTTTGCTACCGATATGTGGAAGCTCGTTTTTTAGATGGTGTGAATATTCTCTTTTTCAAGCTTCTTCTTGGGATTCTTTCAATGTTGGTCATCTCTTGGCATGCTTCTTAAAGAGAAAAAACACTGGGTTCTATGTTATTAACTACCTCGGTTCTTGATGCTTTGGAGAACCGAAATAGCGTCACGTTTAGCATCTCAACGTTGAGGAAAATGTAGATTTATTCAATAATGTTCGTTTCTCTTCATTTTCGTGGCTTCAAAATAGGGACAATATGAAGTTACTTGGAATAATGGATTATGTATCCCTTTCGTTCACGCGTATGGCAATGGTAGAGCTGCTTTTCGGTTTTTTTCTGAACATGGCGTTCAAGTTAGTTGGGTTGGCGTACCTGTACGCCAGGTTTTTTCGTTTGCATCTTCGTCGGTTTTGAAGGTTGGTTCTTTCTTTCATCCTTCTCTCTGCGACTTGTTTGGGGTTTCATCAAAATCCATCTCGAAGTGAAAACCTGGTGGCCTGGCCTCCGGGATGGGGGGGTTTTCTTTTGTTCCGAAATTTTTTTGGAAAACCGATCCGTTCGGCTGTCGTTGTCAAAGTTTTTTTTTTCATCCCTTTTGATTCCCTAATAGGTGAAGTCTCGGGATTTTATCATTTTTGATGTTATGTATTTCTTTTTGTTGACTCTATTGTACTTTAAGTTTCTAGCGTCTTGCTAGTCTCTTTTTTTATATATTCCATATTTGCCGTTAAAAAAAACACATTTTGCCTTTTTTGCCTTTTTTGAATTTTTTAATTAAAAAAACGTTTTTTTAAAAACCTTTTAATTCTCGGAACTAATTTTTTTATTTTATTTTATATATTTTTTTTTTATATACTGTTTTCAAAAGAAAAAAAAATGAGTGCATATATATGTTTTTTTTAATATTGTAAATTCCATGTTTCTAGTGTGTATTTTTAACTTAATATGGTAATTACACATATGTTTCTTGTGCACATTCTTTAATCTTCAAAATTTATAACAAAAAATATAGACAAAAATTGATATCAAATGAAATATATTTCAAATACAAATAACAAACCAAAAACATAAATACAAAAAAATATTGATATCAAATAAAATACATTAGAAATATAAATCCTACTATATTCATGTTGTTCAAAAACATGTGTGCACTTTTCGAAAAATATATGTGCACGTTTCACTTTCTCTCTCAAATTCATTAGAAATATCAGACAACCTTGCAAGATCATATATGCAGCCTCATTTTTTCATTCTTCTTATCAAATTCTGTAAATCATTATGATGCTTATCGACACTAAAACATATATGTGCAATTCTCATTGCTATACCTGCATAAAGAACATACATGATTATAATTATAAAATCATGTTAACTATTGGATAACTATGAGATTAAACAAATGTACGAGAGATACTTGAAAATGACTAGAATACCAAACATACCTTTATAGTTATTAAATTTACATGTCAAATACTTATAAATTATTGACACATCATCCAACTAAGCTTCACAATCATTGTTATTTATTTCTCCCAATTAATTTAACATTCCCTCTAAACCTACAACTTAAAACAGTTGTGTTATACATGTTCTCTTAAGCCTATTTCAGTTTATAACAATTACGATCATAAAGTCCCAACGTCCAGACCAAGTATATATTACAATGCTTATCAATTCTCTATCACTAGACCAATGATCATTAACATCCTCTAGACCTTCACAACCTCAGTTTACTATACTTGGTTAATTTGAGAATACATAAAATTATAGCAATATATAAACAATATCATGAAAATAACAAAATAGATTGAAAATGCTTTAATTATCTCTTTCGAGAATAAACATAGCCAACCTTTTTGGGAAGCCTTTAATTACCTCTCATGTCCACAATATCATATCGTGGAGGGAAGAGTGTACATACATATCCAACCTTTTGTGAAGGCGAGCATAAAGATGATACCTGAGACCAATAGTATATATATTTAGAATGAAAACATTTACGGCAACGCCAGCGACCGATGACGATATGATGTTTGTGATGATATGGTTTTGAAGGTCGAGAGGAAAAGAGTGTCTTATTTTTTTTTCCCTATAACAGATCTGGAAAAGAAAGAGGCTGCAGTAACAATATATGGAGAGAAAGCAATTAACCTAATTTTATTTGTCCTTTTTAAATGGAGTAGTTATTTAAATATAAATTGACAAATGTTCTTTTGGCACTCTATATTTTAAAAATGTCCGATATTAACTTTAAAACTAGCTTTATTTATTTTTAGCCAACACCTTTAGTTTATAATAATTACAATAAATGGCTTAAGTTATCTCATCCATTGATTAAATAATCTAATGGTTTAGTTATAAATTGTTATGTAGGTTTCTATGTACAAACAAGTGGTTCTGCTAAAAAAAAAAATGGCAATATATAATATCTATATATTTTTATTATCTTATTTATATATATATATATAATATTTATATTTATATATATAGTTAGATCAAATAAAAGTTTTCTTAAATTAAGAAAGATTAGTAAGTAACTAAACCGCAGATATCCAACCTTTTGTGAAGGCGAGCATAAAGATGATACCTGAGACCAATAGTATATATATTTAGAATGAGAACATTTACGACAACGCCGGCGACCGATGACGATATGATGTTTGTGGTGATATGGTTTTGAAGGTCGAGAGGAAAAGAGTGTCTTATTTTTTCTCCCTATAACAGATCTGGAAAAGAAAAAGGCTGCATAAACAAGATATGAAGAGAAAGCAGTTAACCTAATTTTATTTTTCCTTTTTAAATGGAGAAGTTATTTAAATATAAACTGGCAAATTTTTTTGGTAGTCAATAATTTTAAAATTCCTATATTACCCTTAACTAGTTTATTTATTTTTAGCCAACACCCTTTCAGTTTACAATAATTACATAAATGGCCCAAGTCATCTCAACCTTTGATTAAATAATCTAATGGTTTATAAAGGGTTCTGTAGGTTCTGTATAAAAAAGTGGTTCTGTAAAGAAAATGCCAATATATATATATATATATATATATATATATATTCTTCATATGTACCATACGTTGATTTTATATATAAGATTCACTGTTTTTTCACACCGTAACTATTTCAAGTATACTAATTTTATGATTCTAGAATTGATAATCACTGACCAACAAATTAAAATAAAGTAACACTTTATGTTATTAGTAGACATGTATATATATTATTGATATACATGTCTACTAATAACATAAAGTGTTACTTTATTTTAATTTGTTGGTTAGTGATTATCAATTCTAGAATCATAAAATTAGTAAAGTACTTGAAATGGTTACGGTATGAAAAAACAGTGAATCTTATATATAAAAACAACGTATGCTACATATAAAGAATGGGAAAAAATCAGGAATGTTTTATATAAAAACAAATCACAAGTGATTTTACAAATTATATGTGATTTTTTTTGCAAAAATTTGAACACTAAAAATTGGTCAAAAGTATATCAAAGTGCCCATCTACTGAAAGGTAAAATATTCTCGCCGCGATGGTGTATCTTTTATAGCTTGACGATTTATCGTTTGCAAGATATATTGTTTTTGAAAAAAAAGTGAAAAATAGATTTTTTTTTTCAATGAAAAAATAATGACTATTATTTTACCCATTTGATTTCTTTTTTAAAATGTATATCTTTTTAAGTCTTTTTTCATTGCTTGAGATATCCATAAAATGTGTGAATTGGCAGGAACATCCTGATATTGGGTGTCTTTTAGCACCAGTCATTGTGCACCCCACAAAGAATAGCTCTGGCAAATCTCTTGGTCCAGTGGGGCATCAACCGAAGTGGGGATGAGCCGAGACTCGAACCTTTGACTTTTTATCCACAAAATATCTTCAGTGAACCCATGAATTTTTCAGAGACCAACTAAACCGCTCTTTTGGTTCATTGCTTGAAAAAGAGAGTATCAATTTTAAACATTCCAAAATGACATCGTAAACACTTATCTTAAGAATGTAAAAACGTTTTCATAAACAGGGGTGGAGCCAGGATTCTAAGTTAAGGGAGGCCGGTTGTGGTTAACGCAAAACGTTATAGTGATAAGGGAGGCCGAAGGTAAAAAAACTAGTAGAAAAAGGCTTGTAATATAAGTAACTAGTGAATAAAGTAGGTTGATTAGGGGTGGTTCGGCACCCACTAGTTCCCCTACTAGCTCCGCCCGTGTTCATAAACCATGTATTGGTACAATACTCTATCTCGCGCATGTAACAGTTGCTTTTGGTTGCTTGTCTCTAAAGAAGTTAAACTACGAAGCTTCCCGGAAATAACACAAACTCGTAACAATGTTACGGTAACATGACCCACATGCACAAACATATTATTTTAGGAATAGACCGATAGTTGACTGCCATTTGTTAATCCAGTTTCTATGAAGCTCCAAAACATAAAACGTCATATGCTCCAAATACTCTATTCTTAAAAGTATGAGAGTTAATTACATCGTTCGTCCATGTGGTTTGGGCCAAATCCTTAATTGAGTCTTTATCTTTTTTTTCTTGCCTAATTGATCCTTATGGTTTAAATATTGCACACCGTCTGTCCCTATCGTGCAATTCAGTTAAATCAGCCCGTTATCTCACCCAACCCCAAGGATACTTTCGTCTTTTCATGTTTCACCTTTATTAATAAGTAAAAACCCACCAGGTTTTTTTGTTTTACATCCCCATTTAATAAATTTGTTTCCTCACAAATTTTTATCAACCACACCTAATTTTTTATCAACCACACCCATAAAACAATCATATTCCACACTGATAAATTTTTCTCTCACTCGTTTTTTTTTTCTCTATTTTCTGCAAAACCAAACCTCTATTAATAAATTTCTTCCCCAATAACTATACAAATAAAATCCAAATACAATATTTTAAACTCATCATCAGAATATATCTATACCATCACCATCGTCATCTCACACGAATATTAAACCTTCAACCCATTTTATTGCAATTTCTTCCCCACAAGCACAAAAGTACTAATACTCAACCATATACATATACGATTGGTATTTTATTGCAACTTCTAAACCATATACATATAACCTTGAACCCAGCATACCCATTTGGTATTTTATAGATCGGAAAATTTGAACGGCATCAACACTTGTCTTTTCGGTGGTGGTTTGGGCTTAATCGGTCACATATGACCAGAATACCAGAATACCCATCATCACCACCCTCTCTGCTAACAATAGAAAACCCAAACGGTGCGTCGATGGTGACCGGACATCGGGTTTTCCATCAATTGAGTTCGCCGGCAACACAGTCAGCCACCTACATACCACATCACCATCATTCCGCCGCCACCCATTTTACCAACTTCCGCTGCAACCGCCATAGTAGATCTGGGTTTCCACTAGCACCCTAGATCAGCCACTATACAACCACACATTCCACAACCACGAACCAGACGCCGCTAACCACCACAACCGCTGGTTATATAAACTCGAACAATCCAAATGGTATATAAACTCGAACCGCTGGTTAATTGTGAGATGCAAGGTTTGGATATTGAACCCCTTGTGTAATTTGTAATAAGTTTGTAATAAACTCTTCCATATATATATATATATATATTATATATTGTATATTATATATATATATATATATATATATATATATATATATATATATATATATTCTCAAGATCTACTTTTTTCAACATCTTCTCATGTGCTTCTATGTGCTTGTGTAGACAGAGTATGGGACTCGAGAAGCAGCAACCATCTTAACAGATCTTGTTTACTCGTGTTTTGAAAAATATATCTAAGAAGAATAAGAAAAAGTAGATCCAAGAGCAATAATGATTTTGCGGTTTTAAGGGATTATATAAAAGAAATTTGGGCCCCATTTTTTCCCATCTTAACGTGAGAGATCTTGTTTATTTTAAAAAATAAACTTAAAAAAAATAAACTAGTCAAAACAAAAAATGATTGATGAAAAGACAAATATACCCTCATGTGCCAGGCACATGGGATGAGCTAACTAGAAAAGATAACTCGATTTGGTGATACGGACTGATAAGTGTGAAAACACTTATCCATTTTTATATCAAAATAACCCTTAAAAGATGAAAAATGAATATATTATGCTTGTATATTGTATATTTTGTCTTTTATGATGTGTAGGTACGAATATTACAAGAATCACATGAAAAGAGCCAAAAACCAGACAAAAACGAACACGAGACGGAATGAGTACAAAAGAGCCGGGTGTTTATCAAGCTTGAGTCAACTAAAGTCAACCATGGTCAACCTTGGTCAACTCATGTGAAGACAAAGTTTAAAACCCTTGAAATTACCAAAAGGACCTTGAATGTTAAATCATTTCACCAAAAGTCCCAAATCCAATTACACCGTTAGTCCTTCCTATTACTTTGTTAGTCCTTAATACTAATGGACTAACGGTTGTTAAGTAAAAAATAAACCAGCCCAATCCATCAACTAAACCGGGTAAGGCCCATTTTTCTAGTCCAACATCTAAATCAAATACACTGTTTGTCTTCTTCAAACACGCGCCAAAACCACAAAAGAATTCCAGAGCGTGATTGCTACTCGTCCTACATGGCTTAAAAGATTCTAGTGCAAAGCTCCAACTCAGCAAGTGAAACGTCACTCCTTGATTCTGATTGGCTGAGCTGAAACCTTCTGACAACAAGGACTGACACGCATCCACCAAACAAACACACAAAGTGGGGGATTTTACACTAAAACTAGTTCAAAAGAAACACAAGGCCTCCAAGAAGGTGGGATTGCCAAGCTGGCAATCCGTGTGACCCTCTTCATCCAATGGCTAAAAATCAAGAAGCAATGATTAGTTAGAGATCAATGGACAAGATTGAAGATACTTTTGGAATCTAAGGGAGCGTCTCAAGGTCCTAGAATCTTCACCTCTCAGCTATAAAAAGAAGAGTCCTCACACACACAAAATATCGAGAGTAGCTTTAGCTTTTTCGTTGTTTTAGCTTATTGTAACATTTTTTTAGCTTATAGTTTTTCAATTAATGTAACTCTCCTTTTCAAAAGCTTGTACTGAGTTTTTATAATCAATGAAAGTTTAGTTTCCACATTGTTAAAGCTTAATTTGTGTTTTACCTATTTGCACTTATGGTTTAAATAAGTTCTTTGATACTCAAATAAGCTCAATAAGTCTTCATAATCACTAATAAGCTAGCTATATACTCAGTTAAGCTCTCAAAGCTTAACTGAGCTTATTGTTATATCAAATCCTCCCCTAAAAATACCTCAGCATAAATGGAAGATAAGCTAACAATGGAAGAGCTTATAGACCCTACCAGCTTATCCTAGATAAGCTGGAGCTTTGTAGAATAGCTCCTCGAGCAATTAATAAGCCTTGTTTGTGTAAAGGCTTTAGTAAGTTCTTAATTTCCATTTTATAGCTTAATTTTGCACTTTAGCTTATTTTAGCTTATTGCCTGCTTATTGTTGTTTAGAATAGCTTATTATTGCTTATTATAGTTGTTTAATGCTTATTGTGTTCAGTTATTAGAATAGATTACATTTTATAAGTCTTTGATAAAAAACAGTTAAAAATCCAAAAAATAATTGCATAATCTAGTAGCTTATAGTTTCTGCTTATTTGATTGTTAGAATATGTTTAATAGATCTTTAATAAGCTAATTACTATCTGGTATTGATAATTTGAGCTTTAATTCTGAGTTTTATAAGCTAAATATGATGTTAGGCATTTTAAAGGGGTGTTTGGCTCAAGACAGCACTAACTTGAGTTAGTGCTGTCAAGAGCCATTTGGTTCTTTAATTTGAATTTGAATATCATATTTAAGATTATAAGGTTAGGATTAAAGGTTTTTGAAAGGTTAAATCAAGTTTTAATCAAGTTTGTGTGTAGTTGCTTGAATCTGAGGTCAATAGCTCAGATTCATATGCATTTTGAACTCAAATTTGTTCTAGCTGTTTTTATTGATCAAGTTGTTCTTGATTTGGTGTCTAAATGGTGTAGAAATCAAGTCTAAAAGGGCTGCATTATTGGTATTGTGTTTTGGTCACAATTTTGGTAAAGTGCATCAGCAAGCAAATCTGTCTAAATGCCTTTTTCAATCTAAAAATTAAGCTAGTTAAAGTTAGGATTTGAAATTTAATGCACAAGTAATTTATAGGTTAAACTTAGTATATTTGAGCTTATTTTGTAGTAATTAGCTTATTAGTGTATCTGTTTTTAAGCCTGCATAAGTAGTTTTAGCATTTTGATAAAAAAACTAAAAAACCAAAAACATAGTTAAACAGTTAAAGTAGCTTTTTCAATTAGCATTTTCTTAGATTAAATAGATTTCAAAATTATTTTTGATTGCTGTTTTAGATAGCTTATAGGACAAGCTTTTTAGTAGTATATGTCATTAAGCCATAAGGATCTGTTTACTTGCTAAAAAATAAGCTCAAAAAGTCCTATTTGGCTGTTTGGCATGCAGTTTTGTGCCAAATTGCTTATTTGCTTTTCTTAGCTGATTGCTTATTGTTTTGCTTAAATGTCGTTAGGTTGTGCTTATTAGACTAGTTTAAAGGTGTTTTTAGCTTAATTGGTTATGGTTTGAGCTTATTCAAGCTTATTAGTCATTTAAGTTTTGTGCAAAAGCTAAAATTCCTTCTTAGTGTAAACTGTGACTTTTAAGTTCAATTTCTGGCTTATTGTTTAAGTTTCATAAAAAGTTGTTTTAGTGAAAAGTGCTTATTTTAAGCTGTTTAATAAGTTTGTGAAAAAAGTTTTTGCAAAATATAAAAAAGGGAAATTGGGAAGTCTTGGGTGAGCAAGGCTCGAACCCAAGACCTCAACCAACCTCAACCTTTCTTAACACACACCTCACAAACCATCTGCGCCCTTGGGACTTTTACGTCCAAGGGTGCACAAACAATTTCTTTAACACCTTTTTGGGTTTCTTTAGTTATAAGCACTTCGAGTGCTAAATTGATTTTTCTGGGCTTATTTGTTTAAGCTTATTTTGAGCTTTTATTTTTCCTACGTCCTTAACATCATAAGCCATTTTTAGTATTTTTCTTAGATTTTAACATCAAAGTTTACTATTTTTCGTGCATTTTATTAGTTTAAAAACTTTAAAAAGTCATAAAAAATAAAATAAAAATCAAAAAAATAAAATTCTTTTTCTGAAAATTTTCTTTTATCATTTAGTAGGTTTAGAAATTAAATTTACGTTCGTAGAGCTTAATTTTGAGTTACTTGCTTATTTGTCGCGTTTTCTTTAATTCTCGTCAACGTTTTAATGCCTAATTTCGTAATTGCTTAGTCGTTTCTACTTTTTCTTTTCAAGTTTGATTATGACGTGTTTTTAGCTGTAGAAATAGAAACCAAATCAAACCTTTGAATTATTCAAATTCGCGATCACAAATTAAACCGATTTTCTATTCACACTTCGCCGAGGAAAAACGACCCGGGAGTTTTAGAAATTGCTTTGGTTAAAAGCAATTCTCTTTAAAACTTTTGGAATACGTATACTATTATACTATAATTGAGTTTGCCTCTTAATTACACATACTTGTTTGTGTGTGTGGTTTTGGGACGGATCAAATTTTTGGCGCCGCTGCCGGGGATGTGTGTAGCGATTTTCGTGTTTCCGTTGAATAATTTGATATTTGGAATACCCTTCCCCGTGAATTAAATTCCCCGTTTTGTGAATATTTTTCTATAAAAAACTAAAATACACAAATAATCAAATTCTCTTAAAAGAGAATTTGGGAATATCCATTAATAAGTTCCCAATTCAAAGATTCAAAAAGTAACCGTCTTGTGTCACTTACGAAAAAGGCGCACCTCTTTTGTGAAATAAGCTATAAGGTGGGTATAAGGAGGGTTGTTCCAAGGAACTACGACCCGAAGGGACAAACGTTTTTAAGGCGATTCGCTCCCACTACGTCCCCCGCTTGCTTGCGAGTTTCACTTAAGGGAGTTACCCTAAGTTTGTTGATTATTCGGTGAAATAAAAATATTTTTGTATATATTTCTCCTCGTTTGTTTTATCGGTTTTATTTGTGTAGTGCATGCGCACTAGAAATTCCAATTATCCAAATAATTCACCCGTAACCATTCCGAGACGTCAAAATAGACGACGTGCTCCAAACATAGTCGAACCCGAGCTTCGTACTATCGTTAAAGTTGCACCAATGGAGGATCGAACCATGGAGGAACTACTCTCAGCACCCACGGAAGGGTATGGAGAAGCTATCGTCATACCAGAAATTCTTGCGGAAAATTTCGAAATTCAAACGAATTTGCTACAATTAGTTTAAGCCAACGAATTTCATAGTTTTGAAAGGGATAATCCACATACTCACATTGCTAATTTTAAAAGGATGAATGCGACATTGAAATATAGGGATGTTCCAAATGATGTGATTAAGCTTATGCTTTTACAATATTCACTCGAGGGGGCCGCTAGAATTTGGTACGAGAAGGAACCTCCTAATTCGATCTTGACTTGGGATGATCTCGTAAACAAGTCCGTGAATCAATTTTTCCCTCTCTCAAAGACCACTCACTAAAAAAATGAAATCTCTCGTTTTACCAAAAAATTCGATGAGATATTTAGTGAAGCATGGAACGATTTAAGGAAATGCTTAGAGCATGTCCCCACCACGGATTTACGGAGTTAACCCAAATTGATACTTTCTATAATGGTTTAAATGAGAATGATCAAGAATCCTTAAATGTCGCGGCGGGTGGAAATCTTTCGAGTAAAACTACTAGAGAGGCCTTGAACATAATCGAAAATAAGGCAAAAGTTTGTTATTCACGAAGCAAATCGAATGTTTCTAGGGTGAATACGACTTCTAGGGAAAGTTCTAGTAAGACGGATGATAGAATTGATAAGCTTGCGGACCAAATTTCAAACTTAGTTGAGATTGTTAATAAGAAAGTTGTCACTCCCGCTACGGTTAAAGCGGTTGAGGAATCTTGTGTGATTTGTGGTGGTGCCCATGCTTATTATGATTGTATTGCTATCGATAGCAATCAATCTAGTGTTTGTGCGGCAACGGGTACTTACAATCAAGTTGCCCCTCCAAACCGTGCTAGCAACCAAATGGCACCACCCGGTTTTGCTTCGTTGCAAAATAATCAAAATAGGTTTAATCAAAATTAAGGAAATAATTTTAATCGGGAAAATAATTTTCATGGTAATCAAGGTTTTCAAGCTCCAATTAATCATGCTCCGAATTTTCAAAATCAAGGATTTCAAAACCAACCTTTTCAAGCTCCTAATAATCAAGTTCAACAAGGGATTTCAAATGAGTTTTCAAGTTACATGAAATCTAATGAGTTAATGATGAGAAATATGCAAACTCAAATTAATGTTTTGAGGGGTGATTTTAATAAGCAACAGGAAAGTCTTAGGAGGAATCTAAATAATGATATGAGGAGTATATTAGGTAGTTTCTTCCAAAACCAAGCCTCAACTTCAGGTACTCTTCCGAGTAATACTATTCCTAACCCAAAGGATGAGATGAAAGAAATCACTACTCGAAGTGGTGTTGCTTATGAGGGACCCTCAATTCCTACTAATCCTTCTCCAAAAAAGGTAGTAGAATGAGAAACCGAGGAGACAAAGGATAAGGAGTAAACTAATTTCCAAGGAAATACCGCTCAAATCCCACCTCCGGTTATCCCCATTTCTATTCCGAAACCCAATATTCCAAAAAGTTTGCCTAAAACCACTTCCATTCCGGAATCCGATGTTCCGAAGAGTTTACCTAAACCAAATATTTCATATCCTTCACGTCGTGATGATCAAAAGTCCCGTGACAAAGCTTCGAATCAAATAGAGAAGATCTTCCAAATCATTCAAGATTTGCGCTTCGACATTAGTTTCGCAGATGCTTTACTTTTGATGCCAAGATTTGCTCCTACGATTAAGAGTTTGCTCATGAATAAGAAAAAGTTGCTTGAGTTAGCTAAGATACCATTAAACGAGAATTGCTCGGCGATGCTTCTCAAAAAGCTTGGAGATCCCGACAAGTTTCTTATTCCATGTAATTTCTCGAGAATGGATGTATGCCACGCCTTGGCCGATCTTGGTGCGAGCATAAATCTTATGCCTCTTTCTATTTAGAAAAATCTTTCTCTGCCTGAACTTACACCAACTCGGATGACTTTAGAGTTAGCAGACCGATCAATTACTTATCCTAAAGGACTCGTGCGGGATCCTTTTTTGTCACAGGTGGTGCTTTAATAGATGTTTATGGAGAAGAAATAACCCTTCGGGTTGATAACGACGCCGTCACTTTTAATCTAGATCAAACCACGAGATACTCCTTTACAAATGACAAGTTGGTAAACCGAATTGACATCATTGATGCAGTTTGTAAGGAGTATGCTCCGGAATTTCTAGGATTTCCTAATT
>BQNB010128779.1:0-19224 GCA_026074375.1 Tanacetum coccineum
GCGCCTACGATTAATATGAACAAAACCTAAATTTCAGACTTAAAAGTAAACATGTATACCATATTAAAGAATAAGTAAACATTCTCACCATCGGGTTCGGCGCTACTTGATCCTATGTATTCAGAAATTGGAACATGACACACCACACCCTTTTTACGTGTCGACTTTTAAATTTGAGTCCGCTTTTTCAAATCGCAAGAAAAAGACACGCCTGCATCGAATGGTATCCAAAGAACTAAAATATATAAGATAAATCACAACCTCGATTCCATAGCTCATCATCCATTAATTTAGTCATCCTACAAATACCACCATTTAAAATGGTTTCATTAACTACATGATAACATCAAATATATTGATACTTTTTAGTGTCAATTTCCCCACGAAAATACTTGCAATTGTCTTATAAATACTTGAATTCGATACATTTACGGTTATTTAGTTGTTTTTAGGTAAAATGCAAGTATGTGACAAGAAACACGGGAAATGGACGATAAAATGAAGATAATATGGATTCTTACAAGACTTTACGGCGTAACCCCTAATAGTGTTACATTGTAACCTATTCAAGGCAAGGCATGTCATTTGGAGACATTACGGCGTAACCACACGCAAGGTTTACGCTGTAACATTATTATTATGGAAGGCTGAGTCATCCGAGTCAGCATTACGACGTAACATGAACACTTGATTACGCCGTAACATATTTTAAGCCCACAACATGGAAAGTGTTGGGAATAAAGGCGTCTCAAGTTAATACTGCTGATTGAAGAGACTATTACTACTGAAGATTAAAAGAACTAGTTTAAGTCATTAGTACTGCTAATGTAATAGTTAGTACTGTCAATACAAAGTGTCAGTACTGCAAGTTTATTAGTACTATTAGTTATATAGTTAATACTGTTGGTATAAATATTAGTACTGCTAAAGTGATATGCATGAGATATATTAGGAATAGATATGCATTGATCACTTGACGCGTTTTGTAAGCCCATTAGGGTTTCCTTGGTGTATAAAAGGAACCCTAAGGCATAGATCTAGATATCAGTTTTCACATCAGTTTTTATATTAGTATTCATAGTTTGCATAGCAATCATAGTTAGTATTCATAGCTATTTTGTAATTCAAAATAGTATTCAATATATTTAAAGTTTAGTAAAGATCTTGTTTTTATTGTTTCATTGTTCTTCTTAGTATTGCAAACTAGATTCCGCATAGTTTGTGATATTCTCAATCTTAGTTTCTACTATAGTTGTCTTGGATTTATCCAATATAACTAAGCTTTAACAAGCTAAGTAAGATCTGTCAAGAAGGGATCAACAAGTGGTATCAGAGCTTGTTGAGAAACTCTGAATAAGAAGAACACTATATCTACACAAGATCTCATAATCAAAGAGAAGATGGAATCACAGTCAGAAACTACCCAAACAGTGTCTGCACTAAAACTTCCTATACTCAAAACAGGAGACTATGATCTATGGAGCATGAGAATGGAGCAATATCTTACTCACACTGATTATGCTCTTTGGGAGGTTATTGTGAATGGTGATGCACCTGCTGTTGCATCAGCTAGTGCTGAAGGTCCCATTCCTCCTAAAACTGCAGAACAAAAGCTGGCAAGAAAGAATGAATTGAAAGCAAAAAGCACTCTGTTGTTGGCCATTCCTGATGAGCACCTATTGAAGTTTCATGGAATCAAGGATGCAAAGACCTTATGGGAAGCAATCAAGACCAGGTTTGGAGGCAACAAAGAATCAAAGAAAATGCAGAAAACCATTCTGAAGCAGCAATATGAGAATTTTGCTGCATCAAGATCTGAAGGACTGGATAAAACCTATGATAGGTTTCAGAAACTCATCAGCCAATTGGAAATTCATGGTGAAGATATCTCTCAGGAGGATGCAAATCTGAAGTTGTTGAGAAGTTTACCATCAGCTTGGAACAATATTGCCTTAATTATGAGAAACAAATCTGATCTAGACACGTTAAGTATGGATGATTTGTACAACAATTTGAAGGTGTATGAAGCTGAGATTAAAGGCCAATCAAGCTCAAGCTTAAATTCTCAGAATGTGGCTTTTGTATCTTCAGAAAACACTAGCAGTACTAATGAAGTAGTTAATACTGCTCATGATGTTTCTACTGTTAGTTCACAGGGACAAGTTTCTTCCTCAACTTATGCTGATAATGTCATTTTTTCCTTCTTTGCTAATCAATCTAATAGTCCACAACTGGACAATAAAGATTTGGAGCAGATTGATACTGATGATCTTGAAGAGATTGATCTTAAATGGCAGGTGGCCATGCTTACCATGAGGGTGAAAAGATTCATAAAGAAGACAGGAAGGAATCTAAATTTTAATGGCAAAGAAACTGTTGGCTTTGATAAAACATAGGTTGAATGTTACAACTGCCACAAGAGATATCACTTTGCTTGAGAATGCAGGGCACCAAGGAATCAGGGGTATAGAAATAGAGATAATCCAAGGAGGGTTGTACCAGTGGAGACTCCTGCAAATTCCTTGATTGTTCAAGATAGGATAGATGGTTATGATTCTAGCTTCCAAGCTAAAGAAGGACCCACAAACATTGCTCTAATGGCATATACATCTCAAAGTTCATCAAATTCAGACTCTGAGGTACATACTTGCTCTAAATATTACTTAAAATCATACGAAACTCTTCAAAAATAGTATGATCAACAACGTGAAGCTATTAAAAAATCTAATCTAGAAATTATAGGTTATCAAATGGGATTAGAATCATTAGAAGCTAAGGTAGTTATTCATGAAAAAATGAAGTTGTTTATGAAGAAGACATTGCATTTTTAAAGTATGATGTCCAAGTGAAAGATATTTCTATCAAAGACCTTAAAAATCAGTTAGAAGAAGCTTTAAAAGAGAAAGATGATTTGAAACTTAAACTAGAAAATTTTGAAGAATCATCAAAAAAATTAACTAAACTGATAAATAGTCAAATAAGTGCTAAAGACAAAGTTGGTCTTGGTTTTGATAGTCAAATGAATAAGAGTGAATTGGTTCATAGTGTGTTTAAACAGTAGAGAAAGGGTTGATGTGAAGATAAGTCCAGTAAAAGATAGCTATCAAAATAGGTGAATGTGTTACTTGCGTATTCCCCCTCCCTCACATGGTAACATACATTCCCCACAAACCTGACTTATCCTTTGTTGGGTTAATGAATAAGTCTCTAAGAACGTAATGTAAAGAGAAACAAAAAACTAATAACACTAAGACTTGTAAGGAAATAGTAGAAAGGCCTAAAACTATAAGGCATAGTGATCCTACATGAAAGATTAGGACACTAATATGAAATGATTAGTGTTGTTTATACCTAAATCAGATCATATAAAACCAAGTTACAAAAATCAATTTTACAAATCAATAGAACGAGAAATCTATTAATAAGGATAACACACATAGCAAGAAAAGTATCCAAGGGAAAAGTCAAGTCCTAAGGATAATAAAGAAACTGGAAGGGTTTGACTCAGAAAACTAGGAAATGGTTTTGAGTCTATAAGAAAGCTTGTTTGTTTGTGGGAGATTTAAATCTTATAATCAAAGACAGTGATTTCATGACAAGAAAATGAAGAAAACCTGTGTTAATAACTAAGGTAAGGTTTACTGGTGTCAAATGGAAATTAGACCAGTATGGAAACAATGCTCAAAGTGATGACCACAAAAATAAATTACTCACACCCACAACCTCAAAAGGAATTTTTGTACCAACAGCAGTTGTTGGGAATTCTTATTTGATGATACAAAATCTTATTTGCATACAAATGAAGAAAGAAGAACAACAAGGACTTTAAGATGAAATATTAGTTAGCTTAATATTAAGTCCCCCCCAATGTTATTTTCATTGTAAACCCAAGCCTCTCTATTTAAAAGAGAGGCAGGGATTCTGGTTTAGCATCCACCAGAAAAGTGAGTGGTGTAAACTGGATCAATGTAGAACGTCTAGTATAATAGAGTGTAAGCCTCAGGACTTTGCTCCCTGATTACAGTCATTGATGTAACAGTATAAGTCATTGCTCAAAAATAATTGGGGCTGTGGAGAATTTGGTAAACCTTGTTCAATATGTTTGTTACTTATTCCGCCTTGGTATTTAAAACTTATTGAACATTGATAATATCCTAGAAAAAGTCAAACATCCTGAGCTAAACGCTCTAAGGATTGTTGGTTTCACAATGGTATCAAGAGCCAGTGGCTCACGATCTATATCTACAAGGTTTGTTGATGTCGTGCTATGAAGAAAAAGAAGGTATGATCTTCTGTTTTGATGTATGGGCTATTTTGGTGATTTTAGGGTTTTTTGCGACACTTTAAGGTAGGTTAAAAAAAAAAAAAAAAAAAAAAAGTGTGCGTGGTTGATTTTCGGATGGAATCATAATATGAAAAAACCCTAACTTCTATCGTTATGTATGATTATCAATGTACAATAAGTTTGACTAAAAAAGTGTCACTAAAAGGGCGTCGTCTGGATACTTAAAAAAAAAAAAAAAAAAAGTGTATCCAGATCATGTGATTATATTGAAACAACATGTTGGCAACGTCAAGAGAAGGTTGATGTTTCGGTTCTTAAAAGGAGCAGCAACATCAACAACGCAAGAAAAAGTAACAGCAGGTATGTGATGGTTAGTACTGCTACATATTGGTTAGTACTGCCAATAGAATTTTTTGTACTGCTTGATTATTACGTTGAGCTGTTGAGTCAAGGGAGAGTTATGTAGCTGACTCTTGGGTTAATGCCTGCTTGTTGAGTTTGATTCCAACTGTTTTGGACTCGAAGTTGGTACTGTACTGTTACAAGGTGTCGTATGCAACAGCAAAGGAAAGTTTTATGCTGCTCTGTAAAATTATTAATGTTGCAAAGATCTTTGTTAGTGACTGCCAAGGTTAATTAAATACTGGTCGTTGAAATTTACTACTTGCCAATAATAATAATTAATGCCCGCTTCTATGCGTTATAATGCTGCTAAATCTTGAAAGTAAAATACCGGCCAGCATTACAAGTAATACTGCCTGCATCATCAGTAAATACTGCCAGTAGTAATTTCAAAGTGTGAAATACTTACTTGGGTTTTCGAACTTGTACACATAATCTGCTTGCTTGAATTATAGTACTGCTAGATTAAAAAGCAGTTACTACTATTCTTATTGGTCCGTAGGTTTATTAAAGTTAAGTACTCGCTAGCATTAAATCAGTTATTTAAAACTGCTAGGAGCTTATTGAATAATACTGCTAGCATTGTTCGATATTGGATACCACACGACAGATTGATTTGTTTAAATGTTTAATGGCTAATTTCTGCTTCGTTTTTGGAATTATTGTTTAATTGTTACGAGAGGATTACTTATATTTATTTGAAGATGAAGTGGAGTATCAAGGGTTGTGTCTTATTAAATCTTTTGGTCTGGAGATAACTTGTATGGTTTATATATGGTTTAAACGATGAAGTACTTGATAAAACTAGTTTTTGTACCTGATGTAAAGGAGATACATTGTAGTACTCCACCAGGTATTTACTTATCACGTGTCAGATGACTCATGTATAGGCATGCTGATTTATCAAAGATATCGAGATGCTACTCATAAAACGAAAGAAGAAATAATGAGTTCTTATCATATATAGTGCAAGACAAAAGACACAAGGTTTAGGTATTGGTTTCCACAAATCAGTTGTAACAAAGACAGGACAATTACAACTAGTTAACAACTGCTAAGCAAAGCTCTCCAAGAGCAGCAGCATCAATTAGTACTGCCAGGCCTGTTAATACTGCTACCCCTAAATCAAAAGTGAATGATGCATTACCCAAAACATATTCTTATTTTAAAGCACATTCACCTGTAAGAAGGGCTTTTAACTAAAAATCAGCAGCTAAAACCAATAACTTTAATGAAAAAGTTAATACTGCTAGGGTTAACAATGTAACTACTGCTGGGCCAAAAGCAATAGTTCGTGTTGCTAAGGGAAATGGGGAAAATGTTGTTAAGTCTTCAGCATGCTGGATTTGGAGACCAACAGGAATTGTTATTGACCATACCTCCAAAGACAGTGGATCATACATGCTTAAAAGATTTGACTATGTTGATCTACAATGCAGACTCAAGTCAGTAATGGCTTGGGTCCCCAAGAGAAACTAATTCTCTCATTTTAAGTGCAGGGCAATCCACAATATACTTTACAGGATCAAGGAATTTTTTACAGTGGATGCTCTAGGCATATGACTGAAAACAAGTCCTTTCTTACAGATTATCAAGAGATTGATGGTGGATTTGTTGCATTTGGAGGAAGTCCTAAATGAGGTAAAATTACTGAAAAAGGTAAAATTAGGACTGGGAAATTAGACTTTGAAGATGTATACTTTGTAAAGGACCTGAAGTTCAATCTTTTCTCTGTCACACAAATGTGTGACAAGAAAAATAGTGTTCTTTTCACTGAGACTGAATGTCTTGTTCTATCTCTTGACTTTACTTGATGAAAGTCAAGTCTTGCTTAAAGTTCCCAGATAGAACAACATGTACAGTTTTGATCTAAAGAATGTTGTTCCCAAACACAGGAGGTTTTGAACTTGTTATTTGCAAAGGCTACAATTGGATTAGTCCAATTTATGGCATAGGAGGCTTGGTCATATAAACTTTTAAACTATGAATAAACTTGTGAGGGGAAACCCTTGTTAAGAGGATTGCCTTCAAAGCTTTTAGAAAATGACCCAAACTTGTGTTGCTTGTCAGAAGGGAAAGTAACACAAAGCCTTTTGTAAGACCAAGCTATGAGGCTCGTATCAAGCCCGAACCCTTATAAATTTACATATAGATTATTTGGCCAACATCTATAAGTGAAGTATCAATCACAAGACATAATGCCTTTTTGTCACTAATGACTAATTAGGTTTTAGTTATGGTTTTTCTTTGGAGGGCGCACTCAGGATGGAGACAATGGTATCCATAAAACTTTTATTACAAGCATAGAAAACCAAATAAATTCATAAGGTTTAAATCATCAGAAGTGACAATGGAACTAAGTTAAAAAATAATGACAGAAAACAGTCTTGTGGGATAAAGCGATATAAGAGGGTGTTTATGTTGCCAAACTCTACAACACAATGTAGTTGCGGCACGAAAGGAGAATAGACACTAATTAGAGTCAGCTACGACTATGCTAGCAGATATCATTAATTAAAACCTACAAGAAGTTTTGGGCATAAGCAGGTTAGTACTAATGCGTGTTAAGTTCAGAAAGTAAAGGTTTTATGACCAAATGCCTCGACAACAAGACACCGTTTATGAACTATAACAATGTAGCGACCACGAAGTTGAGGGTATAAATGGGGGGGTTTTAGGAGACCGTTTGGTGTCCTGTACTATTCTTATACTTAGACCCCTAGTAAAATTTGAAGTGAAGTCTATGAGGGGGTGCCTTTGTAGTGGTGTATAGCTCTAGTAATAGCAAAGCTTTAGGGAAATAAACACTAGAAGCTTAGGAAGGATAGAAGAAGAACCTGACAGCACATAACCAGTGGTCTTGAAAACAAACCCAAAGTTGCATGTGAGTGGAAACCAAATTGTGCGAGCTTTGTGCAGAGAGATGATGGGGTTATACTGAACGAGAGACTCTATGAATTAAGGCCGAGTTACGCGTAGCGTCTAGATATCAAACTAGATGAGAGGGGAGGTGTAGTGTAAACAAGGTGATAATACTCAAGCAGATATATTCTGCTGGCACCATTACTTAATATGGAGCGATATGCCGAAGAGCTCAGCAGGTGGTGAGGCAGTTGATCTGTATGATGTTCTTATGTGAGCGCGGGGAAGTGGGCCGAGCGATGAGCAACGGCAGCAAGAAGAGGTTAGAAGGATGAAATGTTATAGCGGGAGAGAGAAAGGAGTCGAGCAGTTCAAATAAAAGATGGCACCAGTAATGTACAGCATGATTTGTCAGAGCGAGATTAATAAATTGATACGTCCATGGAGCTCAAAGGATGCATTTGCTGATGATGCTGGTAAAAAGACTAATGAAGAACCAGCAAATAAGGGTGAAAGAAATGGTCAATAGAAAGAAGGAGGAGCTTTAAATAAAGAAAATGACCAGAATGTGCAAGATTTTAGAGCTGAATTTGATAATTTGCTTGTTCAACAGAAGGAAGGTTATGCTAACAGCACTAACAAAGATAGTACTGTTAGTACTGCTGGGCAAAAATTTACTAATGTTGATGATCTTCCTACTGATCCTCTCAAACCTGATTTGGAGGATACTGGTATCTTTAGTGGTGCATATGATGATGAAGATGTGGGTGCAGAGGCTGACCTTAACAACTTGGAAACCACCATGAATGTCAGTCCTATTTCTACAACCAAAATTCATAAGGATCATCCTAAAGACTAGATCATTAGAGACATAAATTTAGCTACTCAAACAAGGAGGATGACCAAGATTTATGAAGAACATGTTATAGTCAGTTACATCAAAAAGCAGAGGAGAACAAATCACAAAGATTATCAGAACTGCTTATTTGTCTGTTTTCTCTCTCAAAATGAACCCAAAAGGTGATTTAAGCTTTGACAGATCCAAGCTGGATAGAAGTAATGTAAGAGGAGCTTTTATAATTTAAACTTCCAAAGGTTTGGACTCTGGTGGATCTTCCTAAAGGCAAGAGGGCTATTGGAACTAAGTGGATGTATAGAAATAAGAAAGATGAGAGAGGAATTGTAGTTAGAAACAAGGCAAGACTGGTTGCACAAGGTTATAGTCAAGAAGAAGGAATTGATTATGATGAGGTTTTTGCTCCTGTTGCTAGGATTGAAGCAATCAGGTTATTTTTGGCCTATGCATCATTTATGGGACTTATTGTGTACCAGATGGATGTGAAGAGTGCCTTTTTATATGGTACTATTGAAGAGGAGGTGTATGTGTGTCAACCTCCTGGTTTTGAAGATCCACAGTTCCCTAATAAGGTTTATAAGGTAGAAAAAGCTTTATATGGTCTACATCAAGCTCCTAAAGCCTGGTATGAGACCTTGTCTACCTACTTATTAGAAAATAGATATAGAAGAGGCACTATAGATAAAACTTTGTTCATCAAGAAGGACAGAGGTGATATCCTGTTAGTACAGGTGTATGTTGATGATATCATCTTTGGGTCTACAAAGAAGTCTTTATGTGTTGAATTTGAGCAGATGATGCACAAGAGATTCCAGATGAGTTCTATGGGGGAGCTCACTTTCTTCTTAGGATTTCAAGTACAACAAAAGGAGGATGGAATCTTCATTAGCCAAGACAAATAGGTTGCTAATATATTGAAGAAGTTTGATTTTACCACTGTGAAGGCAGCAAGCACTCCGATAGAGACTAACAAGGCATTGAAAAAGGATGAAGAAGCTGAGGATGTAGATGTTCGCTTATATAAATCAATGATTGGATCATTGATGTACTTAACAGCTTCTAGGCCTGACGTAATGTTTGCTGTTTGTGCTTGTGCAAGGTTCTAAGTTACACCAAAGACTTTACACCTTCATGCAGTGAAGAGGATCTTTAGATACTTAAAAGGACAGCCTAAATTGGGCCTTTGGTATCCTAGAGATTCACCATTTGACTTGGAAGCCTTTTCTGATAGTGATTATGCTGGAGCTAGCCTTGACAGGAAATCCACAACAGGAGGTTGTCAATTTCTTGGCAAAAGGTTGATTTCATGGCAATGTAAAAAGCAGACTATAGTTGCAAACTCTACTACTGAAGCAGAGTATGTTGCTGCTGCTAATTGTTGTGGACAGGTGTTATGGATTCAAAATCAAATGCTTGATTATGGGTTCAACTTCATGAACACCAAGATTCACATTGATAATGAAAGCACCATTTGTATTGTGAAGAATCTAGTGTTTCATTCTAAAACCAAGCACATTGAAATAAGGCATCATTTCATCAGAGATTCTTATGAGAAGAAGTTGATTCAAGTGATCAAGATTCACACAGACCACAATGTTGCAGATCTTCTCACAAAGGCTTTTGATGTTAGCAGGTTTAACTTTCTGATTGCTAACATTGGATTACTTAATTTCTGAAGCATTGTTTGAGGGGAGGTTAATTAAGATTGGATGAAAGGAAATGTAACATTCAGCAAAAGTGGATGAAGGGTCAGGACAACCCACTGATACCCAATACATTCACATCTGCTCAACTCTCTAATGAAGAACCAATCACTGTTTTATAATCATACCAACTTCAAAAGACCCACAAACCTAGGAAAGCCAAAAGGACCACTAAGATATCTCAGTCTAGTAGACCTATTTACCTTGTTGCAGATGAGACTGTCTATAAGGAGTGGGAAGACAGAATGGAAAGGGCTACCACTACTGCTTCTAGCTTAGAAGCAGAGCAGGACAGGGGTAACATAAATAGGACCCAATCCATGGCAACACTTAATGAATCTCTTCCTTAGGAAACAAATTTAGGTAGTGGTCCCAGGTGCCAAGTTACCATATTGGGGTGCATAAGCTTAAACTAGGTTTGAGGCTGCATCTAAACAGTCCAATGATACACCTCTCTCAAGAGTTAACACACTTAGAAGCGGGGAGGACAACATGAAACTAAAGGAATTAATGGTATTTGTATAAACCTGTCTGATATTGTGAGCAAAAAGAAAAGAGAGATGTGTGAAACAAAAACAGAAAGAGTGACTTAGTGAGCAAAAGAATTGAGAGATAAAGTGAGAATAAAAACAGAAAGAGAGCTTGTAAGAATCAAGATTGGTGATGGAAATACGATTTGGAACAAAATTGAGGTTAAAACTGGTATCTCAAAAGTTAATAGTGCTAGGTATTACTTAGTACTCTTGGGCATATTTAGTATTGTTAGTCAGAAAAACTTAATACTGCTGGGCACTGCTTAGTACTGTTAGGCTAATCTTAGTACTGTTATGATACCATTAATACTGTTTGAGGTATAACAGAATTTCCTTAATTAATTACAGCCGTTGAGATATTTCCGCCAACAACTTAGCTTATAAGGGTTTATAATTTGGATATTTCTTGATCTTTCTTTCCCTTATAAGCTTTCTTCAAGATAAAGATTCAATCTTATTAAGTCGGTCCAATCATAACCTTAAGATCTCTCTATAATATTTCAATTAACTTTGTCAAACTCACATACTCTCACAACCACACCTATCCCAGACCTCACTCAACCTTTTCACAATCAGCAATGGCTAATTTGGAGTTCTGTCATACACATAACATGGACGCTTACTTGCACAAAACAGAGGGAAGTGAAGGTTTTCACCAGATAGTGGATTTCCCCATCAATACAAGTCACATAAAGTATGCTCTCACTGAAAATCCTACTATCCATGTTTCACTCATCCAACAATTTTGGCAAACTGCTGCTGCAAACACCCTAGACTCTGGAGAAGTACAAATCACTGCTACAATAGATGGGAAAGTTAAGCTTGTTTCTGAGGAATCTATCAGGAGGTCATCCTCATGTTATAAACTCTGAAGGTATTACTACTTTGCCTAATAAAGAAAATCTTGAACAACTTACACATATATGGTTATGTTTCGCAACCTGACAAGTATGACGTTCCAAAAGGGTCACTTTTCCCCTCAATGGAGATTCTAATCATACCATTCTTCATTGTTTAAGTCCTAAGAAGACTAGTCTTGGGAAACAATAATAGTTGCAATATAGCAACTGCTATCTTTTCACTTTTCTTGGCCACAAACAGACTTTCAACTTTTCTAAAATGATTTTTGAAGGCATGGTGAAAAACTTGGATAGTAAGTCTAAATTTTTAATGTATCCAAGATTTATTCAAATCTTTTTGAACAAGCATAAGAGACATCTTCTACCTCACAACAAAACTTATATTGCTCCTACCCTCACATAAAAACTATTTAGCAATATGAGAAGGGCCAGGGTGAAGGATCATCAATCCCAGCTGGATCCCAACACACACCCCTCATGGCTCCATCTACTGAACCACACCCAGATACATCAGCTTAATCACCTATTACTAAACTACATACATCATCCACATAATTTACTGAACCACCAACTACTTCAATAATTAGGGAAACTATCAGACATGAAGTTAAGATTCCTCAGTCCAACTTTCCTACTCAGACCCCAGTTGTAGATAAGGCTACATTCACAGGTGTGGATGTTGTTCATGGAGGGGCTGCCACTACTGTCTCTAGCATAGATGCAGGACATGGAAGTGGTAACATCACTAAGTCCCCTACCATGCCCCATGATTTACCTCTCCCAGGAGGTCACACACTTGGAAGTGATGAGGGTAGTATGACACTACATGAATTGACGGTTCTATGTACACAATTGTCAAACAAGGTGGAAAGCTTGCAGACAGAATTGAAGCAAACAAAACAAACCTATGGTGCTGCTTTTACTAAACTTATCAAAAATGTAAAGAAGTTAGAACATACTGTCAAGACAAGCCAAGCTAGAAGGAGAACAAAAATTATTGCTTCTGATGATGAAGAGGATTTAGTTGCTGAGGATCCTTCCAAACAAGGGAGGAGTATGATAGAAGAAATAGATTTAGATGCTGGAATTTCATTGGTTCCTCTACATGTTGAAGTTCAGGGGAGGTATGGACAGAATTTGGACATTCAAGAAGGTTTTGGTGCTGGTCCAGAAGTTACTACTGCTGATGCAAAACTTACACTGCTAGTACATTTGTTAGTATTGCCAGTCCTCAAAGCCATGCAAATACTACTGCTGATGATTTAACCATTGTAGAGACACTTATGAAGATCAGAAAGAGTACTGCTAAAGCTAAGGGCAAGGCTAAAATGGATGAAACTGAGTCTCCAAGGAAGATGAAAAAAGAGAGTAGGTTTAAATTAGCATGGATGTAGAAGTAGCTCAAAAGCTACAAGAAGAGTTTGATGTACCAGAAAGACAGAGAATGGCTCAAGTGCATCAAGCAGCTCAGGGTTTTACAAATGTTGAATAGGATGATGTATTGGCTATAGTTGCAGCAGATGAAGATTTTGTTCAATAGTTACAAGCTGGTGAAACGTGTAGTGAAGAAGATTTACCAATGAAGCTTGTAGAACTTGTCAATCAAAGAAAGAAGTTCTTTTCTCAACAAAGATCTGAAGCTAAGAGGAACAAGCCAATGACTCCTGTTCAACAAAAGGAATTTATGTCAAATTACATCAAGAACCAAGAAGAAGGTTATTCTATTAAACAATTGAAGTCACTTTTATTTGAGCAGGTTAAAGAAATATTTAAAACTACTATAAGGAAGGTACAATCATTTGTGCCTATGGGATCTGAGTTGGAGGTTCAGAGACTGAAAAGAGAAGGTCAAGAATTTTTAGAAGAGCCTGTTAAAAGACAAAAGATTAGAGAAGCTTCGGGTTCAGGTGAAGAATCAGCAGAAAAGGAAAAATAATTATCAAAAGAAGAACTACATCAATTGTTAGTGATAGTTCCAGTCGAAGAAGTTTATATTGAAGCCTTACAGGTCAAATATCCAATCATAGACTAGGAGGTTTACTCTGAAGACATAAGAAGGTATTGGAAAATTATCAGAGTTGGAAACCATACAGAAGCTTATCAGATTTTTGCTGAGATGTTGAAGAAATTTGATAGAGATGACCTGGTTAAGCTTTGGGATTTGGTTAAGAAGAGGTTTAGTACAACATAGCCTACAAATGATAAAGAGAAGGAATTGTGGGTTGAACTGAAGAGATTGTTTGAGCCAGATGATGATGATACTCTATGGAAGCTTCAAAGGTATATGCATGATCCGTTGGTATGGAGGCTTTATGATACATGTGGTGTTCACCATGTATCTTTAGTAAAAGGACATGAAATCTTTATGCTAGTTGAAAAAGAATATCCATTGACAAGAGGGATTATGACTGTGATGTTGGCTAAAAAGCTTCAAGTGGATCAATATTCCGAAATGGCAAATGAACTTTTAAGGAAAATTTTCATTCTAGCAAACAAACCAAGACACTAAAATGTTTGGAAGCATCCTCTCAACACAGATGGTTTAATTCGAAGAAACTTAATGATTAACAAGATGAATATCAAGTTTAGGGGAGGATTGTTGAGAATAAAGGCCTCTCAAGTTTCTATTGCTAGTTGAAGAAATTAACACTGCTAAAGATTAGAGAAAACAGTCTAAGTCATTAGTACTGTTAGTGTTATAGTTAGTACTACCAGTACAAAGTGTTAGTACTGTCAGTTTATTAATACTGTTAGTTATGTAGTTAGTACTATTAGTTATAAAGTTAGTACTGCTAAAGTGATATGCATGAGATATATCACTTGACGCATTTTGTAAGCCCATTAGGGTTTCCTTGGTGTATAAAAGAAACCCTACGGCATAGATCTAGATACAAAAGTTTTATATAGTTTTCATAGCAAATATAGTTAGTATTCATAGTTTTAAGGTTATTCTATAACTTTGATTGTGTTTAATATATTGAAAGTTTAGCAAGATCTTGTTTTACTGTTTCATTGTTCTTCTTAGTATTGCAAACTAGATTCCACATAGTTTGTAGTATTTACAATCTTAGTTTCTATTATAGTTGTCTTGGATCTATCCAACATAACTAAGCTTTAACAAGCTAAGTAAGATCTGTTCAAAAGGGATCAACAATTTAATTGGCTCAAAGAGGAATATTGCAGCTAGTAATGATTGGCTTAATAATCAAGCAATCATCCAATGTAAAAGGTCCATTATACCCCTAGATCTGGAGCTCTTATTAGTTGAATACCTGAAATGATGAATATGCCCCCCAACGCACTTTGACCTTTATGAACCAGACGTAGCATCTCATTTGGAGTGTTAGATTTTTAGGATTTATTTTTCACATAGTAGTTTAATTTAGTTAGGAGTATGAGTAGATTTAGAATAGATTTAGCTTATTAGTTTGCTTATTGTAAAAGCTTTTATAGCTTATCTAGCTTATTGTAATAAACTCTTTTTAGCTTATGAATGAAGATGCTTTTTATTAAGGTTGGGTTTTATTAATGTTTATTATTTCTTTTTTGCTTATTTTCTTATGCTTATTCTTCTACTCCTTTTCTTTTGCTTATTTCCAAATAAGCTCATGCTTATAGCTTATTTTTAGATCCGATCTTTTAAGCCTATATTCTAATAAGCTACTTCCATAGCTTATTTAGACTAGCTTCTTTTATAGTGTTTTCGATTTAAAGCTTTTTGAGTTAGCTTCTTCTAGCTTATTTTCAATTGCTTATTTTTTTAGCTTAATGTTTTTATCTTATTTTTCCAAAACCTTTTAATTTAGTTTTTTTAGTCTTATTAAAATAGCTTAATAATTTAGATCTACTAGCTTTTAGCTTTTCTATTTCAAAATACTTAATATTTTGGAATTAAAGCTTTTAGCTTATAGCTTAGTTATCCTAATCTCTTGTCTTATCTTTTATTTCATCCTTCCATCATCTAAGGCCGGAGCTTAAGGGTCTTACAAGGTTGATAAATAGATAAAGTTTTGATCTTTTTTGGTTTTTATAGAAGTAATTAGTAAATAAATTTGACACATTTACTTGCTAATTAGTGAAGTAGAAGCTTAAAAGTGATAAGCTTATTTGTTTATTAAGTTTGTAAGATCGGGTGGTTTTATATCATTTTAGTTCTTCATTCGGTTTCAACTTCTTTCTCTTTTTTTTATCTTATTAGTGTAGTTTAATCTTGCTTAAAATGTTTATGCTTGCTTATTTGTTGATTAAAATGCTTAGTGAGTATATTTTATTATATGATTGTTGAGTAAGTTGGTGAATAGTTAATTAAGTATGGAGTTTAATAAGTGACTAGTGATTAATAATTTGTAAAATTTATTTAGTTTAGTGTTTTATTTAGTTGAGCGGGCAAAAGCCGTAATATTAAGTAGACATTAAACTAGTAAATAATATCTCAATAAAAAGTTGTTTTTTCAATATTAAGCCAACGTTTCGAGGAAACGATTATTTAGACGCATATTAACATCGTCATTAAGATCTAAAACTTCACACTTAAGAATCCTTTTACTTGACAAGCATATTTTTTCTTTATATTTTTTTCATCGTATTAGCTTGCTTGTTAATTAGTATAATCTAGTTTATCGCTATCTTTAGTTTTAATTAAAAACTAAAAATTAAAAGATATTCAAGCATTAAATTGGGAACATTTTTGTGAATTTCAAATTCATCTCTCGTTGGGACACGACATCCGAAGGGTTATCTATTACTTTTCCTAAAGTAATTTTAATCCGACGTGATTACTATATATTATATTACAAGACTAGTCTTTCGGGACGAATCATCTATATAGTTTTAATAGTTGCGATGTACGCACTATTTGATCGTACTTTATTGTATAGTAATCGAGCGACATAAAGTATAGATCGCGGCTAAGTAGTTCGTGATTGTTTTGGTTATTTGATCTTCGGCTTCGATCAAGGTGAGTTCATAGCCTCGCTTTTGAACTGTTTTAAACAAGCTGTCAAACTCGCGAGTTTACACGTAAGATCTTACGTGTCCACCTGATAAAATCGTGTAGGATCGTATCAGAGGTAGGATCGCAAGTAGGATCGTAAACTCGCGTGTAAGATCGTAGGATCGCGTGTCGATACAAGTTTACCAAATTACCAAGTTACTAACTTATTGACTTACATACTTACTAGCCCGTTACTTTTTTTAGGCCCAAAAAAGAACAATACGAGTCCGTTGATCTGAGTAACAAGTATTGACGTTTCTCCTAGATTTTCTAATCAATAAACCTAATTATCATTAGGGTTCTTCTTCTCATGTTCAAGTTACCTTAAGCAAAAAATTTCTTACAAGTAATTGTTGTTTTTTCTTTTACCTTTTCAAAGTTTTATCTATTAACCTTTAAGTTTTAATTAAGATAGATTAGTTAAAGTGATACTAGTGAAGTACTTTGTTTTGAGACGTTTATTACGCATGTTATGTAATTTTATTCCGCTAAATCGTGAATGTGATGATTGGAACTTGACTTTTTTGTGTTTTACTTTTACTTTGGTATTTGAAATTTGAACTTCGACATTTTCAAGAGGACATTATATAAATTTATATTTGATGATGAGTAGAAATACAAATAGTTTGAATCGTTTATCCGTTGCTTACAGAACATGATAAATTAGTAGGATCTTATGATCTCGATCAAATCTTACGATCTTGATCTTGCAAAGATAAAAACGATCCCAGGTGGGATCGCGATCTTGACAGCCTTGGTTTTAAATGTTTTAAAACTCGCGAGGGGGATACATGCTTGTTTTGAAAATTGAACGCAATGTGTTTTGATACGTGATATGATTCCATGCTATGAGTTTATGCCTTTGATTGTGTACTCGTTAATTACCGAGGAGGTAAACGCTGAATGCATTAAATAGATATATTATGTTTGACAACCCTGTCCGGGGTATGAATCCAAAGGTGAGCACCCTGTAATGGACATTTTGTATTGAGAAAGGGGTGGTGTCATACTACCACGATCACTTATAAGTCTATCATGATAAATGTGTTAAGGTTCGGTACACAGGCTCATGTGGTGGAAATCATGATATAACTTGCCTTGCAAGCAATGTTATAGTGTTTTGTGGAACCAAACATGCGTTCTGACTGTTATTTGTAAACTCTATGAATTCACTCAACGTTTTGTTAGCATTTTTAAGCATGTATCTCAGGTTTAGATGCTGTTGATGGCTTGGATGGGACGGAAAGCAGATATCAAAGACTGTGTCTCGGTAAAATATTTTGCATAATCAAATAAGGAAGATGTTTTTAGAAAAGAAGTCGCGTCATGAATTTTGAATTGAAAGTTCTAAGTTAGTTTGGGACCTTGTAACTCTGATTTTCCTCATATAAATAAGTAAATTTTGTATTATAAACGAATCTTTTGATCGTTTACTGGGACTCGTATGCATGTATTATGAAGTAGCACCCTAAATGTTGTATTTCGTTGCGTATCGTATTTTGGGGGCGTTAAAGAGTGGTACCAGAGCACGAGTTATAGCGAACTAAGTCATTTTACAATACTTGGACTACAATTGTTTTCGAAAATTGTCACGAGTCTTTCACCGTTGTTCGATATCCACGCGCGTGTCGTTTTTGATCCTTAGATGCCTTGTGTGATGCCTTTAATTGTAGTCTATGTGCGTGACAAGTGGGATACACTTGGTATAAGTAATAATTATATATATATATATATATATATATATATATATATATATATATATATATACGGCATCCGTTCTATGATGTATGGTTATATATATAACTTGGATATGATATATATGATGAAATCATTTTCTTGCGAAGAGTTTAATTTTTATGAGCATTTTAATGCGATATGATAAAATCATTTTGATATATATGATGAAAACATCGTTGTTATATGATTATCTCCAAGGATTTTTTGCGACTTTACTTTGTTATCTTTTGATGTCGAGACTTGACTTAGTTTTCGATCCTACTTGTAAATTTTACTAATTGGTTTTGAATTTAAACGCTCTTCTTATTGATTTTGAATCGCATATGTTGTTTCGTAATTTATCATTTTGAAATTTTTTGGTTGATGGGAGTGCAACTTTTATATGTCATCCCATAACCCTTCATTGTTTTGGAAAATGGTTATTAACATATTCCCGCATAATGCGTCATTTGGAAACGTCTATCTTTGGAGCTTTCGAATAAAGTTGGTGTGTTTGCGTTTTGATCCTTTTGTATCGACCTCTACTTACTAAGTCTTGAAATATTTGGGTCTGGAAACCCATGAGTTGATGTGTTCGAAAGAGTGCTAAGTCATTAGGTATGGCTTTGTATTAGAGTTTGGAGGAATTTGAATGGTGTTTGGTTGGACTTTGAAATAGATTTTTATAATAGTTTGTAACCAGCAGGTTGTGGGGTTAATTTAAAAATATTTTTGGACATGAGACAGTTGGGAGTTTTGATAGAAGCATGGGTCAAAGTCTTATGAGCTTTTGGCTAATTGGATAGGGTCGTATCTCCTCTGGATGAGTGAGATATCGTTGTTTTACTAAAACTAGTCAAATCTGGTATGCTGTTGGGAAAGAGAGTACAACCCCATATTTTTATTAACTTTTAACAAATAAATTATGGTACCTATAGAGGACTCATAGATCTATCACCTCCCTCTGACCTTACATCAATAGCATCAATATATTTTAAATTACGCTTGTTTCCG